>JAOEHY010009781.1:0-11092 GCA_025447955.1 Psilopsiagon aurifrons
TCACAGGGAAGAGCTTCTGCCCAAGAGCTCATCTCAGTCTCCCCTCTGGCAGTTAAAGCCATTCCCCTTGGCCTGTCACATTCTGCAAGTGTGGTGTACAAAGGAGATGAGCTAATGTTCCAGTTATATCAGATTTGTTCCCTTTTGACTCACTTATTTACATGTTGTAGCATCCCATACACAACATAATGTCCCTTTATGATATGAGCTCTTCATGGGCCAGGTTTGAGGTGGCTTCCTTCATGCTTTCATTCCACACTTCAGTAGGCCTTTAAGAGCCTGGAAGTCAACAGTCCAGTGCAACTGCAACTGCAGTGTTAATGCTTTAGTTAAAGTCTTGTACTTCATGCACCTACTCCTTGTGTGTGAACAGCTGTGTTGTTGGGAGCACACATACCTTTATCTGGTTTTTTTACGGAACTGCTAGAAGATTGTATTTTATACCAAGCCAGAATCAGACTGTAGATTTTCAGTTTCGTAGGTTTATTTTAGCTCTATCAGTAACAAGCAGAGTTTGGGGAGGCTTGTCTTTTATACTTGTATAAGAATTTATTTAATTTGAAATGGCTGAAGACATTCTAGTTGAACTTTTGTCCAATTGTGCTGTGAATGCTAAGCAGTTTTTCTTTTCTTTTCTTGCAGCATCTTTCGTTGACAGCAAAACGGGCTAAAGTAGGAGACCAGTGATTTGACATGACTTAAGACTTGTGTCATCAGGTGCAGAGCCTACCAGTGATTTGAAGCTGGCTACAGTCCTGTCAGCAGTCAGTTCATTAGCAATTTGATCTTCCATCAACTTATATGTTTAAATGCCTGCCAGGAGCTGTAGGGGTTTGTGCATGACCAGTACATTGTAAACCTATGTAAAGCTTGCATTGTGAGCATTTTATTCTTTGCCTACTTGACCACCGTTGTTAATCTGGGCATGTTGCTCCTCCTAAATAGGTAGAAAAACAATTTAAAAAGTAAGGACATACAAGACCACAAAACCCTGAAACCTTCGAGAAGGAAACTGATTTCCTGGAGTGGTATGGCTGCCTGAGGAGATGTGGAACAGGGTACCCTGCCTCATACTACCTAGAGCACTGTGACTACTACTGGCCAAACTGAGTCTGGCTCCTGGCAGAAGGAGCTCAGGGCAATGAACTAGCCCTTGAAATTCAAGGTGCTGCCAGCAAAACATTGATTCCATGATGGACCATCCCAAACTGCTGCAGTAAAAGTCTCCTGGCTATGGTCGAGCTGCCCCTGACTCCCTGTGCTGTGGCAGTCCTGTAGGACAGTGTCTTGTTTCCATACACAAGAGTTGCTGTTTGGTGAGAGGGAGAAGGAACAGCTCAGTATTTCCTTTAGAAAGGTAAAGTTTTTGCTCAGTCAGGGGATACTCACATGTAGTGCTTTGCTTTGCTTTTTTTAAATTATTTTTTCCCAGCAAGTGAAAAGGTGGAGCTTATGGGATTTATCATGAAACACTGCTTTCTTAGCAAAGAAGAAAATGCAGTGTCCTTTCCTCTAAAGAACACAATCCTATATGCTTCTTTTATTAAGGATCTGTTCTTTGTTGCTTAGGACTCTCCTTCATGTGTTATTGAAGAGAAAGATGTTCTGAGCAGTTGCTGCTTTAGTCAGACTCCATGGCTACTTTTCAGTAAGGAACTGCCTATTTGGATACATATATTTATTTTAGAAACACATTGTTTGAAAATGTTCTTTTTGTGAGGCAGCTGATGTGATGGATGGGTTTGGGCATCTCTACTAGAATTTTATTTTCTTTTTTTAAGAAAGGATGTAAATAGGCAATAATTTCTACGTAGAACTAATGCCTTCCTCATCACAGGGCTGCCTTGAAAACTTTCTTGAGAGCTTCTTTACCCTCTCCCTTCCAAACACCTGCAGAGGGAAGATGTGTCATGTGCAGTGTGTGTCTGCTCAGTGTCTGCGTACTGACTGCCAGCACAAAAAGTTGTACCAGTCTCCATGTATAGCACCAGCAGCATGACAAACCACATCACCTTCCTTCTTGTTTCCCTGTGAACCGCATCCTTGGATTTCTCTCTCTGAGAGTGGAAGCTCTTTGGGGCAGGGACTGTCTCCTAGCCAGAGCCCAGAACAGTGTGGGCACTTACTAAAATCAATGTGCAGGTATTTTTTTCCTCTTAAAGGATTTGGGAAAGAGCTGAAGATGAAGACATGTAAAATGTGCATGTCTCTGTCCTCTGGAAGTATTCTGAAGAAAAATAAAACCATTGAATCAAGGAAGCTTGAGAGCGCATCACTTCTGCCTGAGTAGTGGGAGATCCCTCAGCGTACAGACAGTTGTGAGCTGGTCTGACCTGGGTTGGGGTGGCAGTGGATGACCACTTTGCTGCTGGTTCTGGGCATTTCTGGAAAACTGTCTTCTCCGGGTGCTCTCTTTCCTGGCTGTACAGCTGCCAGATTTTCTCTTGGAATGATTGTGACTCCTGCTGAGTTCAGACCCAGGGAGGTACAGGCTTTGGACATGCTGCAAGCAATTGTGCTTTTAGAACAAGTGCAATAGGTCTTTGTAAACAAAACCGGAAACTGAGCCTTGTGTCTTTAGCAGTTTTACAAACTACTGAGGCTTTGCCAGAGGTGCAGACACAGAACAGGCAGACTTTATACTAGCAAGGCAGACTAAGGAGAGTACCTCTGGGGGGAAAGCACTCTTTGCATCAGAAATGTGGACCCTTTGAAGGTGTTTGAAGACAGAGACCCAAAACTTAGAAGACCTGAAAATCTCTTTACTTTGTAAGATGCTGGCCTACATCTCTCAGCTAGATTTATACATAACATTAGGCTTTAAATAACTTTGATTGAGGAGGTGAGTAACAGTGCCTTCTTCTTGGCTCTTTGCTGCATGAAGAGTCTGTGCTGTTGTGGGGGAGGCCAGAGTCATTTGAAGATGGTTGTCAGAAGTTTGTGAAACAGATTATGGATTTTAAACCTGGCTTTTAGAGAGTGAGGCTAAAATACAAGGCTCTTGAATCAAAAGCCTTAAGTTGGCATGAAATAGAAGTCGTGCCACCACTGGCAAGGAGACTTTGAAGAGTAAATTTACAGTCCATTTATGTCAATTTACTATGGAGGAAACAAAAAAAGCTATGCTCCTCAAATCCATCAGGAAATGCTCTCAGTGCTCCTATTCATGACTTTAGTGTTGTCTGTTATAAAATAAGATGTTGGAACAAGTCCAGAGGAGGGCATGGGGATGATCAGGGGACTGGAGCATCCAGATATGAAGATAGGCTGAGAAAGTTGGGGCTGTTCAGCCTGGAGGAGAGAAGCTGTGAGGAGACCTCCTAGCAGCCTTCAGTATCTGAAGCTGGGCTTTAGGGATGCTGGGGAGGAGCTTTTCATTAGGGACTGTAGTGATAGGACAAGCAGTAATGGGTTCAAACTTAGGGGAAGTTTAGATTGGATATAAGGAAGAAGTTCTTTACTGTGATGGTTGTGAGGCACTGAAATGGGTTGCTCGGGGAAGCTGTGAATGCTCCATCCCTGGCCATGTTCAAGGCCAGGTTGGACAGAGCCTTGGGTGACATGGTTTAGTGGGAGGCGTCCCTGCCCGTGGTGGGGCAGTTGGAACTGGATGATCTGAAGGTCCTTTCCAATCCGAACTATTCTATGATTCTATGTAGCTAAATTGGAATAAAATTCAGCTGAAACAATATTAATTGAACTGTATTTTGCATCTTACAGATTAAAAATAGTTCTGATATACTGATGGAAAGCCAGACACAAATCTTCCTGGGTCCTCTGGAGGCAGAGACAATTAGTTAAGACTAAAATGAAAAAAGGGAAATAAATAAGGTAGAGGTGCTATTTCTTCTTGGTGCGTGATGGTAAAGGTGCCTGTATAATACAATGTCAGGTCGGACAGAGCTTGGAGCAACCTGCTCCAGTGGAAGTTGTCCCTGCCTGTGGCGGAGGGTTGGAACTGGGTGAGCTTTAATGTCCCTTCCCCAATTGAAACCAGTCTGTGATTCCATGATATGTAATTGAGTGATCACCCAGCAATGTTCTCTAAAGGTACATCAGGGTATTGTGATGTAACTTGTTTTTAGGCTGAGTTCACTTTATATATGTGTGAGAACCATAGATAGGCATTGGGAAAAGAGGTAAGCATGTGTCTTTTACCACCCCCCACCCCCCCCCCAGTGTAGCAGAACCAGGTACCTGTGTAACTCATTCTAGACCTGGTGGTTCAGATCCCTTCTGGCTCATGGGCAAGTGCAAACAGTTAATAGTTTCCTGACCCAGCAGATGTTAGAACAGGACAGAGGTGCTGAGGTGGGAGTGCTGGAGCAGCATTTCTGCATGGGAAATGTGAGGCCCTAGAAATGTTCTTTAAAACCAGCTGTATTCTTCACAAGCTCTTTCTGATTATGAGGGAGGGATGGACTGCTCTGGTTCTGTTTGGAGCCTTGGGGGTAGGAAAGAAGGGAAAGGCAGAGCAGAGCAGCAGAGCAGTGTCTGTGGGGAAGGGGCAGAATTTCTTCAGCATGGGTTCACCTTGTGACTCACACAGGGCATTGCCTGATGACTGCTCTGAGTGCTGCTGAGCAGGTAGTTACTGAGCTGCTGGCTTGGTCAGTGGGAAACTGAACTTCCAGAAGCTGATTTGGAATGAATTAACAGAGGCAGTACTGCTGTGCTTGTGCCCTTTGTGTGACTGTGGTAATAGAACCCCCAACCACCAGGAAAATCTGTCCTTCTATTCAGTTTTTGGATGTTCTCAGACTTGCAGAGCTTTTGTCCCTGGGAGATTGGGTGGGGTTTTTCTTCTGTCAGTTTAAACTTTATCTTTCCCTGGAAGCTTTCTCAGAGATGAGCATTTTTGGCTTAAACCTGACTGCACTTTGAGCAAGGTGTCAGTAGGTGGCAGGCGGCGGTTTCGAGTGGTTCTATTTTGGAGAGCCAATAAATGACCGATTCGTCCTAAGGGTTTTCCCCCTCCTTCAGTTCTGGCTTTTAGCTGGTTTAGCGATAAGTGGGATGAGAAAGAGTAAAGGAAAAACCTATAGTTAGTGTGGGATAAAGTATAATTTAGAGTGTGGTGATCAGTGCAAAAGCCCATACTGCTGTGTGCCCCCCTGCTTTCCCTGCAGTGCAAAGGCATGAGTCTCTGCTTTGCTTGTGCAGCCTCTGCCTGCGAGGGCCCTTGTAAGGTCAGTGGGTCTCAGACCTGACAAGGAGGTCACCCGCTGGCTCACTGTACACCCCATCCTCTGCTACTTTGCTGAGCAAAGTCAAAACTTCCAGGAGAAAGAGCAGGACCTAGAACAAAAACTTGCAATGGCTTCTTGGCTCCCTTCAGGCCAAGAAATAGGTTGTTCATTGCAGGTGACTGTTGGCACAAAGGTAATCCTTTTGGACAGGGCATGTTTTGATGCCAGGAAGCATCTTCTATGGAGCTCATGCTGTTTCTCTCTTCAGTGTCTGGTGAGATAATCAGGGTTTCATAGAACCACAGACTGCTTTTGGTTGGGGAAGGGACCTTAACACTCATCCAGTTCTAATTCCCTGCCTCAGGCAGGGACACCTTCCACTAGACCAGGTTGCTCAAACAGGTTGCTCATAAGCGACCCATGAGCTTTGCAGCAGCCAGGCTGAAGCAAGAGCAGGGAAGGAACCTATTCAGATGAATTATGTCCTGAAAGAGCCAGGCTCATGTTCAGTCCTGCTGCTAAGAGCAGGATCTGTTTGTAAGGCAAAGTTGATCCTCTCTTCTTCCTATTCTTCCCCTTGCCTATTAATGCTCCAGGAGGCCAAAGGCTGTTTCCAAGTGTGTTGGTATGCACATGAGCATTTGGTATCTGGAGCAACAGGGCATAGACATGACCATAGTGAAGGCATGCTTGTCCCCCAGCCTGGAGAGCACAGGGAGCCCCCAGGATGTCACTATTCATAATGTCCCCACAGGTGCTGTTCTGCCAGCAGGATTTGTGGCACATGAGCATGTCTGTAACATGCACTGTGGGTAGATCTATGTATCATTAGTGTAATTCATCTTTGCACCTTTCTATTTAAGTGCCATTTGGAGGCCTCCTGAGGATGTGCTGGACCACAAGGAAGACTTACAAAGATGAGGGAGGAAGTCCAAATGGAAAACACTTGTCATTAAATGAAGAATGAAGGGAGCAATGGTGAAAGGAGGGCTGCAGGTATATGCCTGGTAAGATTAGCTGCTGCTCTAGACCTGCTCTACATCCTCCTGCTGTTTCCCATATGCATGCTGTTTATAGATGCCTCCTAATTTTTGTCCTTTTGTCACCAAGTCCTTTTGAGTCTATTTGAAGGTTTTCTTGTCTGTGTGAGGAGTGGAATACAGAGGGAAGATGTAAGAGGAGATCCTAGAGACCAGTAAAGCTGAGATATATGGAAACCCACTACTCAGTTCTTACTGATTTGAGTGAAGTTCCCGTTAGGGTATGGAAGCTTTCCAGGAGCCTTTGTACCTCAGCAAGCAATAATTTCCGGCAAGATGGGTATTTTAGGTTTTGCGAGAATTCCTGTATCAGATGCAATGAGAGAAGAGCTGATCTGATCCTAATGGAGCTTTGAGCAGGGCAGAGCCATGCTGTTAGCACCAAGTGAAGCTGTGACGGAAGGTACAGCGCCAGCACGTGCCTCTCGAGGTGGGTTCTCCAGGGAGAAACACTTTCATGGAGCCCAGGGGTACAACAGACTGCTCTGGAGCTGGCTCGTTGTGTGTGTATTTGTGCTTTGGGTTTACAAAAGTTAGAAGATAAATACTGTGTATCCACCTCCTCCTCCAGTGTTTTATTGTGGAATGAGTTTTCTATTGGAGACAGAAAGAACTGGAGCATCTGAATTTTGCTGCTGACTTTGTCCCTCACTGGGTAAATCCACTTGTAGTTCATTTGACTGAACTGCAAACACAGTGAAATTGTACTTCCTACAGCAGTAGGAGGCTAACGTCTGTCAGATACATTGACACCCACAAACACAGTGCTTTCTGGAAGGCAGAAACGATTTTGGCAAGTGTGTTTGTGTGTTTGGAGTTCTGTCACCAAAACTGACTGAAATGTTTTGAGAGAAAACTCTTCTTTCTAAAGCCAGCATTAGCAGATTGTTCACATCTGATGTTTCCCCATGCTCACTGATGCTTCAGTGCTTCATTTGGGTTGCACGGTTTTTCCTTGCTTCTATTTCTCTTTTCTGTGTTTGGGTTTATTTTTGTCACTTGTCTCCCTTTAATTCCTCCTTTATGGTCACTAAAGGAAAAGTAGTAAAGAAAGTGAGTCTCCTACCTTTCCTTTCTCCTAACATAGATGAGTGGCAGGAAGCAGTCTGCCCTGTCTCTCTCCTCCCCATGCTTTTCTTCTGCAGAAAGGTGCAGCCTTGCAAGTGTGTTGCTTCCCCTTTCATTCTATTTGGGGGAAAAAAGGAAACAGAAACAGAGAAACTTCAAAGCATAAATGAAGTTTTAGAATCTTCCTTAGGAAAAAGAGAAGAACCTTTTTAATGAAAAGTTTTCCAGGAGTTGGTGGAAAGAAGAAAGTTTCTGGGCCCCTCTGCAACTGCCCAGCCACTTGGGCTTTGTCTCTCCAAGTTGTGGTCTGCACAATCACAATCACAGCTCTCCAACTCATGGAGCCTTTATAATCAAATGAAAGGTCAGTTCTTTAGACCCCCGACCTTCCTTGTTTACTGCTTCTTGTCCATGTTGTGTTGGCTTAAGTGCTGGTGTGGTGCAATGGAGGTGGGAAGACTCAGAAAGCTCCTGCTGCCCACAGGCTGTTGCTCAAATCCTGCTGCTTACGTGATGCTGAATAGGCAATATGGGACTCCCAAATGGAGCAACATGTGGTAAGTACCTAAGGAAAAATGGGAAGTGGATCAAAATTTATGACTATGAGGAGCAGCTTTTCCAAGCAGCTTCTTGTCTGAGTAGCAGGTATGGCTCAGTGGTTTGGAAGGTCTTTTAACATCTTTAAGATTAAAGCCTGCAATCACTGTAGTGTAAACTTACATTAGTTATTTACAGCTACATGGATGAAAGGGCTCTGGGTGTGAGTCAGGGAACTGCAAGGTCTAACTCCTGGACGTTTGGCTCCAGCAGTGGACACCGCAGCCTTGTGTAGGTGTCTCATCTCCAACTTAATGCAAAGGAACTGTTGATGCTAAAGGGTAAGTTTCAGTTTGCTTGATAGGACACCCATCTAAGGTAGCCAGGGAAAGGTGAGTTTGAGGTGGTGGTACCAGTAGGAGCTCATGTCTTTGGGGTACTGTAAAAACTCACATGGAACTGAGTTTCTGAAAGCCTCCCATGGGTGATGTAGGTATAGGTGAACCAGCTCTGAAACTGGAAACCCAGAACTCAGACATCAGTGGGACGCTGATGGCCAGCAGTGATTCAGCTGAGCTCAAGTTGCATGAGGGAGGTGGACCGAGTTCCACATTTCTTTGACCTTTGTTAGTAAGTGCGAAACTGTAAGGATGCTGGGTTCCTGGCTTTAGCTCTTGAGACCTCAGCACCACTCCACTGCAAAACAATTAAAATTAGGATTTTGACATTTATAGGATGAGATAGATAATGGTAAATTCCTACCCTCTGTGATGCCTCAGTGCTTGACTTAAGAGACCACAGTGGGGCTTCTAAGGCCTCTTCAGTTGAAGGTGGTAAAACTCCCCCACACCGTGAGAGTCTGAGGGTGCACCCTCTGAGTACAGACCAGCTACCTCCTGTAAAAGGTAACTATCATTGCATTGGCCTGGGGGGAAAGGAGTGTGGCTGCAGCTCTGCAACAGCAGCTCCCTGGGGAGATCCAAATCCTTGTATCTGCATGAGAGGGACACGGAGCAAAACACTTTGCTGGGGCTCTGGGGCACAGCAACACCTGGGACCAGACAGCCCATCCCCACTGAGCTGAGCCAGGGGAGCTGGGCATGAGCACTCAGGTCCATGGTGAAGGCTGGAGAGTCCATGATCCTGACAGCAGGGACAGCAGGGCTCAGAGGCACTCAAGTAACAAACTGAACAGTGAATATCTTAAGATGACTTTGGTTTATTGTCCAGATCAGGTCAGTGGAAAAAAATATTGGGAGACTGAGCAAAGAGTCAGGCTGCTTTAGCAGATAAATGGACTGATCATTTCATATTGAGGAACAATCTCTAAAACATAGTTTACTGCAGAGCTGAGGGCTGAAGCATTTGCTGATGCCAAGAGCTCCTTCTTTGACCCTAGGCACACATGGAATTAAATGGCGCAGTGTTTTTTGATGGTTAAACTCCCCGAAGAAGACACTTCATTTGTTACTGGGGCTCTGATGAAGTAAAGTGTGGTTTATATGTACAAGGCCAGCCTTCAACTCATCTCAGAATGAATGGAGAGGTAAAATTGAATTTTACACTCCTGCTGTTATGATTAATGTAGGGGCTTTCGGATCCGGTGGCTGGCCGCAGGAGGGCAATGCAGGCTCACTCTGCAGGAGCCTGCCTGCCTGCCTCCACTTATGCAAAGGGATGCCAAAGAGACGGATTCTGCATAAATGAATAGCTGTTGTAAGAATAAACCTGTTACAGCAATAAATTCCCTGTGAACCCATCTCAGCACAGCCCTCTGATATGAGGCTGCACCTGACAAACAAATAAACTTGTTGGATGAATAAAAGAGCTCACGTGCATTAAATCAGAGAGTCTAAGAGAGGGCTCTGCAGCACTGGTCATACAGCTTCCTCACTGCGCCTCACTGAGGAATGGAAACACAATAAAGCTGCTTGAGGGAGACGCTCAATATTGGTGGGGATGTGCAGGGCTGGAGAGCTTCTCATGGACCTTCAGCTGTCTGTCCTCTAGGATGGCTTGGAGGAAGGCACAGTGAGATCCTAGGGGTTTTGAAAGCTTCTCACAGGCAGGAGAGGGACAAACTGCCCAGCAGCCCTAGAAATGTGTATCGTCCTCATCCACTTAAGGAGCAAAGGAGCGGGTGAAACATTTCAGCATCTCTGCAGCTCAGGACTTCAAAAGGCTAAATATCAGAGTTTGCAACAGGAAAACAATATGGAAACCTGTCATTTCTGGTCTGGTGAAATCAATGGACTCCCATCTCTGTGGCTTTAATGGGGCTGAAAATAGAACTGTGTAAATCATTGATTTTTTTTAAAGTTTAAGCATCAATGTGAAGCATCTTTTACTTTGTTATTGGAATGCAAAATTGGAAATACTGGGTTTGATCTTACCAAGTTTCTTATTCCAGGTTAGTTAATTCCAAATTTAGATACAATTTTAAGATTCCTTCACTAGGACATTTCCCAGCTCAAGATATGAAGAGATCCCACTGCTGGTGAAGTGTGCAGGAGTGTTGGGAAAGCCAAAGCTCTGGAAGGGAGCCTGATTGGCTCTTTTTGTACCTGGGAATGTTTCTCACATGTTGAACATGGAATGAGCTGACTCCCCTTGGGCAGTATCTTGTTAGTCTGAAAATGAGCAACCTCCCAACAGTAGCGTGGCTGGAATGGCTTCTCCATCCTCTAGGCAAGTACAGGGTGATTAAACACCCTGTGCCTGCAGGAGAGCTGCCCTTTGCAGTGTTCCCCAAAACACCTCTGGTGTTTGGTATCATTTAAACAGAGACCTTTGAAAGCTGTGGCAGCACTGCTCTTTTTTCTGCCACACAAATGTTATTTTATTTTGCTTTCTGAGCTACAGAGGTGGGATGAAAAGTTTTACTTTTGGTGATGAAGGTGCTCATGATCCTCTTAGCTCAACAGTGAGAATGTGCGTGACTTGAGGGAATAGAGTTTGTATAGAGGGATCTTTTGAAAAAGCTTTGACGTCAGGAAAAATCCACAAGGAAACCACATCTTCTTTCTTGCTACTGTGAAGCTGCAGCACTCATTTCCCTGCTTTTCCAGCCAGGCCTGTGTAAGCCCACGGTTGAGATGTCTGCTCCAGAGGAGGCCGTGGAGATTCTGCGAGGGCCGAAGCAGCTCTGCTCTGGAGCCAGGCTGAGAGAGCGGGGCTGGGACAGATGGAGAAGAGAAGGCTCCTGAAGGGGAGACCTCAGAGCAGCTCCAGTGCCTGAAGGGGCTGCAGGAAACCTGG
>JAOEHY010009781.1:11192-23525 GCA_025447955.1 Psilopsiagon aurifrons
CTGAGGCGCTGGCACAGGGTGCCCAGAGAAGCTGTGGTTGCCCCATCCCTGGCAGTGTTCAAGGCCAGGTTGGACACGGGTTGGAGCACCCTGCTCCAGTGGAAGGTGTCCCTGCCCATGGCAGGGGTTGGAGCTGGATGAGCTTTAAGGTGCCTTATAGCCCAAACCAGTCTGTGATTCTGTGATTTGTGACCCTTTCCAGTAGGAAAGGCATCTGTATCAGGTATGATTATGGCCAGCGGTATTGAAACCATCACTGTTGTCAATGGAACTTTGGCAGCTGTTGGTCACTTCTCTGGTATCAAGAGGTGCAAAGTGTGGCAAGCTGCTTTCTGGACCCTACAACAGACGTCGCTCATGCCAGATCTAGGCCGGGATTAAACACGTGGCAGCGGTGGAGGAGTCCCTGTTACCTCCTGCCCATCCGTCCTGTGCAGGGTGATGTGGCGGAAGGTGGTGCTTTGGTAGGTGCTGTGCAGTGGGGGCAGTGGGTGTGGGTTGACAAACAACAAATGGCTAAAAGAAAACAATAAGTGGGGTAGGAAAAGGAAATTGTGTTTTTGACAGTCTGCACTGGGAGGGGGGAGAAGGACCAAAGACCCCTAAAGGACAAGGAGCAGGGGAGAAAGGGATAAGTTAACATTAAATAGGCATGTGGTGACAGAGGGGGGGATGGTGGGACAGTGGGAAATGCAGCCGGAGTCTGGAGAAAATCGATATGAGATAAGCGTTGTGGGGTAGCGCTGTTCATCAGGTGACAAAGTTAAAGGCAGCGAGACACTAAAAGTGAGAAAATATCACTGACCCCCTGCAGTATTGATCAAACAGCTGAGACGCTCAAGGCCAAAGTCACTAATAAAGTGAGACATATCAGCAAGAAGCCCACGAGAGCAGATGAGTTGGCTTCCGAAGGTCTTAAAAATAAAATGTATCTGCAAAAGTTCTTGTTAACCATCTTCTTTGTCTTGTTAAGTGCAAAGAAGACAAAGCAGCTTTGTGGAGAGGCACAGCCAGGGACCGGAGATGCATGAAGGTTTGCTGTGTTATTAAAAGGGGGTTTGAAAACTGAGTGGATTTTGCAGTAGAGAGAAAAGAAGAGTTGGAATGCTGGGGAGGGACTGCAGTTCTGTAAGCTGCTGCTGCCAGCTCTGCCAGGGCGCCTGCAGGTGCCAACCTGCTCTGCTCAGCAGTTGTACATGGAGTCATGCCCCAAAATTCTGGCAGCACAACTAAATGGGTGCTGCTGTCTCAGCCTGTCTGCTTGAACTCCTGAGGTGATAACATTGCACATCTGCTAGTGATGTCCCATGAGCTGGAGCCTTTAATCTGGTCTTAAATCAGTTTACAGTGGGAAGCTGGGGCTGTTTGTATTGAAGTGGCTGAAATCGTGCCAGGAGGATTTGATGCCCTCATTTCTTTTGCTTTTTGAAATAGGTTCAGTTCAGCTTGTGTTGGTGCAACCGCAACCCTCAATATCCTCTTTTATAATTATCCTAACACATTGTCATCTGTTCACAATGTTGTCTTTGTGCACCTTTTGTTACCTGCCTTGTTTGTGGTTGTTGAGATCATGAGAACTGTGAAAGCAGAGCTGGGTGGAACGGGGGGGTTGGCTCAGAAAGAAAAGGAAAAACCAAAAAACTCACCCTTTTGGTTGGTTTTGGGGGTTTTGTTTGGTTGGTTGGTTTTTGTTTTTTGAGAGAGAGGAATTTTGCTCCCACTGTTTCCTGTCTTTCCTCTGGTTTTTGCCTACTTTCCTTATGGAACAGAGAAGCAAAGGAAGATAAAGAAAATGCTAACTTGCCTACTGAAAGTGTACATGAGATCCCTGTTATAATGGTGCTGAGGTGTCCTAAAAGTAGATGGACCATGAATAATTTTAGCATAAGGACTAACAGGCCCTCATGAGGAATTTTCTTTGGGGGAAGAGTGCTCAAAGGGTGAAGATGGAGGAGAAGGGGTTTGTGAAGCTCAACTATAAAGAATAGAGATGAAAGGAACTGCTGCTTCATCAGGTTTCTATATGATAGTAGAAACAGCTGCACCTTAAGTTCATACCTGAAGATGCTAAACCCAGAAGACTTTGTTCTGATAAATGGGGTTACCATTGGAAATATATTGCAAATTTTAAGCAGGACATTGACTGTTTTATATGCAGCAAAGACGGATCAGCGAGGAGAGATTAATTTAATTAAATCAATATGATCACTAAGCCTCATAATAAAACCTTAAATAAAAACTTTGGGGAGAAAAATTGATCACCTTTGCCAAGTATGAACTGCAACAACTGTTTGTTCATTAAATACTTCTTACAGCAGTTTAGAACTTGATTGACATCTCCCTCTCCCCATTTCCCCATCCTGTCACATGAGAATAATAAAACTGGTAACTGGTCCAGCAGAGTTTTGTTCTTCTCTTGCTGTTAGCTCTTCCAGTGTTGAAGGTTTGAACACATGGTGGCAAAGAAGGAAACCCCACTGCAAGCCTTTGCACCTCTGTCCATTCAGAAGGGCACAGTTCTGCCTCTATTGCTGTTTCCAGGCATTTTCTTTAAAGCATATTTCATTAACTAAGTAGGAGCAACGAGTGAGATTTTTAAATGGTCAGTGATCTTGGGCATGCAGCTGCTGTGTGACCAAGTACTTCTTGCACACCCTGTTGGGTTTTATACTCTGCAGAGCCTGCTCAGTTTTATACTCTAACATCCTAGGAAATTGTCAGCTGAGATACTTCGGCAGACAGGAAAAGTCGTGAAGGAGATGGAACATCTGCCAGGATCACACGTGTGACGAGGTGTGTGTGGCTGCCTTCGAGAGCATCGCTCCTCTGAAACAGGCTTTTTCCAAAAATATCTGAATCTGGCTTGTGAATGTTGCTGGCAGGGTCACAGAGGGGGTTTGTTATGTCTGCTCTTAAACCAGAGCTGTTTTCCTTTCAAGCACACATTTATTCATGCAGTTGGGTGGTTGCTGTAAGCATGCTGCATCAGGAGGCTTCAGAGTTATAAGGACTCAGAGCATCATCCAACTGGTGATTCCTCTTTAAGTGATTGCTGTGTCCTGTGACAAAGTGGAGCATTTTAGGCTTTCAGCAAGATCACCTGTGTCACTGGACACAAGTAATCCAGTAGATCTGCTTCTGCAAGGACCAGTGCCATCAAAACCTCTCCATCTCTCCCCCTTCCAATTCATTAGTGTCCAATTCATTAGTGTAATTTCTGGCTTTTTATAGAAGACACATCAATTAGACAGTTTTTCTACAGCTGTTGAGCAGTGCAGGTGAGAGTGTGGAAGTTGCATGTGCCCTTCTGGACCAGAAGTCCATCCTATCTCTGTAACTGCTTACTCCATCCCTGTCCTCCCAAAGCAAAGCTGAGTTTGCTGCTAACACAGAGGCTTTTCCCTGCTGTCTCATGAGAAACACTGGTGCCCCTGACTTAAACCAGTGGGGCGTGAGGACCTGGGCAGTGCCTGGTGCCTCGGTGAGGCCAGCTTGAGCACTGGAATAACGGAAGATGTGCCAGTACTGGAGGAACTGGAAGTGCCGTCAGCGTGGCACTCGTCCTGCCTGTTGGTATGGTAACAACCCGTTATTTAGTGGAAGGCACCATCCATAGCACTGTCTAGCTATTTGTACTTGTCTAATTATTGTTACTCCTTGCATTTGCTTCCAGTGGATGAGTAATGGAAGAGGGCTAGAGGGAAGGGAAGGTGCAGGGGGAAGAGAGCAGTGATTTGTGGGAGAGGTATCACATCTCTGAGAGGAGGACATTCATCATGCTGAGCATCCACGGGCAGACCCAGCAGTGACTGAGAGGGCTTGGGTGGGCACCGTGGTGGTATTTAAGGTTGTTTTGATCTGTGAGCACCAGTTACTCACGTTTTGATTTCTAAATATTCCCCAACAAGCCAGTTGTTCTGAAAGTGAGCCATCTCCCTATGAGACCTGAAGAGATGAGTAAAGACTTCTCAGATCCTGATCCAAGCTATCGTGCTCATCCTTGGTAGCTAAAATCTCCCACTTTGTGTAAGAGTTAGTTTTAATTAATTAAACTAGATTAAACAGGTGCCTTCTCCTCCAACACCCAAAAGTAATTCTATGTTTTTCAGTGCAGAAATCTTTATCCAAACTGGGACAGCAGACATAGCTGTATAACAAGCCTTCCAGCACGTTTATGACTGCAGTAAAGCACAGTTGTCCCTCAGGGCACAATGGTTTTGTTGGGAGATTTGTCTTATCTTGGCTGGGTGTAATGGTGGGTGGGAAATAGACCCCTGATGCATCCTTCTCTGTATGTGTGTGTGTTTACCTGCCTCCTGATAGAAGTTCCCAGAATAATGCTGCTCACCTACCAGAGGGATTCTCTGTGTTTTATTACGGTCTAATTTAGAGTCAGTCAGCCTGCTTTAGTGGAGTACAAAGTATTTTGCCCTTCTGGAGATTTATAGGAGGGAACAGAATGTTTTGTGAGGGTGGAGAATGAGGTGTTTAATTCCTGCTTCACTGAGAGATGCATAAATTGGAAATCTGGATGTGTCAAAATAGAAGATATAGCCTGGTATCAGCTTGAATAAGCTTTTGTTAATTGAGCATTTTAATTTGTGTTTCACACAGCTTATCTTGATGTATTTAAACACTGCAGACTTCCAACAAGTAGCTACTTGTAGCACACTTCCAATCAGCCTGTCAATAAGTGGGTTGGGTTTCTTTGGCCACTGCCTCCTAGCAAAGATCAGCTTGTACCTTTGTAGTAGAGCTTGTATTTGATACAACAGACCTTCCCTTTGGTTTGAGTGAACTTAAACATCTAGAACCAAGAAAGCTCAACAACACATTGTCTGGCTCCTGCTGTTTCACAGGTGTATGTTACACATGGAGTATCTGTAGATTCAATGCAGGAATTCTGTCTAGGGTCACCTTTATTGCACACTTTGATGCTGCTTTGCAGAGGGATCTATGCCAATAGTTTTGTTTTGTTTTTACTTTTCTATCTGTTGTGGGCTTTTTTGCCACCTGATCCCTGAGAGGAGGTTTCTTGAAGTCTGCGCATCATGCCCTGACCTATGAATATAGAGAATTTCATGCATATATTGCTCTAGGCTGTTCTGATAGCAGAGGCCTCCACTGTTGATGCAGAGCCATGTTCAGCAACATGAGGCCTTTGCAAGGCAATCAAAAAGTTCTTACTGTGCTCCAGAGAAGGCAGTGGGTAAATCCAGCAGCTGATGTGTCACCCTTCAGCATGCTCTTGGTTTCTATGAAAGAACTGTAAATATGTCCTTCAGTAAATAAACAGATGTATGAGAAGGAAGATGCTGGACCTGGGGTAGAACTAGAGGGGTTGCCACCAAGGGTAGCACCAGCTCCCTGTATGTACTGGTGGTATCGCACTTTGGAGGATGTTTGGGAGCCAATTCAGCAAAAACCTGGCCTGATCAAATACAGGTTTTCCACAGTGGAAGCAAAACTCCTCAAAGACCTTTTCCTGCCTCCCCTCAATCCTGAAGGCATGCCCTGTATTCCCTGTAACACCCTGATCTCTCAGGTCCCCGAGTCCACTCTGGGGAAGGCCACTGAGGTGCTGTGTTGGGTGTTTGCTGTGGTAGGGAGAGGAAGCAGTTTTGTTCTTTGTCCCCTTTGCAATCCATAGTGGCTGGGCACCAATGCAGTGTTTCTTTCCCCTGAGCAGCTGGTTCTGTTTATTGCTGATAGTCATGCAAACCAACGCCATTCTTTCTTTTGGGGACAGGAAGAGTTTTGAAGCTCCACAGCAGTAAAGGCATATTGTCTCTCATGATCAAAAAATCAATGTGCTCAACCAAAAGACCTGCTCATACGTGAATGTTTCTTGGTAAATGAATTAGAAGATGTTTCTTGGCTGAATTTCCCGGCTGTTCCAGCTCATGGCCAAGCATCCCTGTTCTCCGCTTGCCCTGGTGTGCAGGCAGGCCCTGATTTGGGGAACTCTGGGGCTACATTTAACCTGCCTGTTCAGTAATGTGATCTAGGAAGGGAAGAAACAAAAGACCTCAGCTATAAAAGCCCAAGCACAAGCCAATCCAAGGGCATGTGGTGATAACAGCCTATTACAATGGTATTATAAAAGACGACATTACAGCACTGAAAGTATTGACTGAACCTTTAGCCTTTGCAGACATTGAAAGGGAGAGAAAGAATGAGTGTGAGGTCAATATATGCATCTTTAGACCTATTTGTCTCTGGGTGCTTTTTCCATTCCCCTTCCTGTTCAATATGGCATAATTTACCTTCATAAAGTGTTCGGCGTCAGGGGTCCATTATCAGAGTAATCAGTTTTGATTAGTAGAGAAAGGGTACAAAATTGTTTAGCCTCTAGATAGAACTGTGAAGAGTGAGTAAACTATGCTTGACAGCACCTAATGCAGTTAGAATGTAGACTTAATTTGATTCCAATTCTTTATGGCTTTCCGTGATTTCAAGCATCTATTGGTTTGTTAGAAAAATATAATAGGAAATGGGCCGTGGCAGGTGGGAGGGGAGAGGGAGGAGAGAGATAATTCAAGTTTGCAGGATGCAGTTTTCCTCAATATAAACATTCTAATGCAATTTGATGCCCGTTGTGTTTTGGTGCACCAGGCGGGAGCTTCTATTCTGTAGCTTTATTTTTGGCACTTGGAGTGTATTGGGGGTAACCCAGGTTGGAGGTTGGTGGTTTATTCCCAGTGCCATGAGCTGAGCTTCAGAAATTCTGTCATGCACTACAGAGCTGTGAGTCAAGGCTCTTGTCTTTCCTTCCCAGCTCTTCCCCTCATACAATATTACAGCACTAGCATCCTCCTAACTTGTGCTTGCTCTTTTTGAAACACAGTGGAGAATCATCTAAAATCCATTCATGATAGCAGAACTGTTGGAGATCCTCCAGTGAAAAAAGTTTTCTGCTTTGAAGTCAATCATTAATTACTACTGAGTATACCATCAGTGTAAGAAAAGACAGTTATGATTTTACTAAGCAGTGATTTTATCCTGCTCTGATTCTCAGGGCACCTTGCAGAACAGCAGTATGGGACACTGGAAAGGATTAGCTGGTTTCCCAACCTGCTGTAATTAGTTGGTTTGAATCCTTAGCCTCATCTCAGTTATGCCTAAGGCAGCTGCTTTACAAGTGATGTCTCTGCCTCTCCCACCTGGAAGCAGAGGGTAGACAGTTAAAATCATGACTCGTTTTTTTCCATCTCTAATTTAGCTTAATGATGTTTGGGAAGAATTGTGAATCTGCAGCCTGAGTTGCTCCTTTTGAACCTGGGAGACTGATGTGGCAACTTAGATTAATCCTACCACAAACGTGAGCATAGTTGCTTAAGGACTTTGCTTAAGGACCCAATGTGTCTTGAAGTTAAAGTTTGTACAATTACCCAGTATTTCGGTTATTGAATGGAATAGTTCTGTGTAACAGTGAAAGGTGAGAAAGGGAACTCAGATCACCACTTCAGATTTGGGACCATGGAGCAGGAAAGTTTGTTTTCCTTTGAGAGCCTGAGGGCAAAAGACTAGACTATGGACACACCTTTGATAGACTGAAATAAAAGGACTTTACCCTGCATTTATCCATGATAAATTCTACAGGAACATCTCTTGCCTCTTGCTCATTTTGTTTGCTTTTTTTGCAAAATGTGTCTTTACTAGAAAATTTAGGCGGTGTACTGTTTAAATGAAGGAAGAGATGAAATGAAAGGAGAAAAGGCTCTGTACTTACAATGTGCTTCATCTACCTAGCTTCAAAAACTTGTGAAGTTCCTGGCCAGAACCCTTTTCCCACCTCCACGGCTGCAGGAGGTGGATGTCACCTCAGTGCCACCCTGCCCTGGCTACCCTGCCCCATGTTCCATCATTCTCTGTTTTCCTAGAACCCATAGAATGGTTTGTGTTGGAAGGGACCTCAAAGCTCCTCCAGTTCCAACCCCCTGCCATGGGCAGGGATACCTTCCACTGGAGCAGCTTGCTCCAAGCCCCACCCAGTCTGGCCTTGAACACTGCCAGCGATGGAGCGTTTGACACTTCTTTGGGCAACCTGCACAAGCACCTCACCAATTGCACAGTAAAGAAGTTCTTACCTATACCCAACATGAGCTTCCCCTGTTTCAGTTTGAACCCATCACGCCTTGTCCTATCACTGCAGTCCCTAATGAAGAGTCCCTCTCCAGCATCCTTGTATTCTTGTTCCAAGGTGGTCAAGTGGGTCTGGCCCCTGCACATGTTTGCCTCCTGGTGCATCCCTGCATCCCTGATTGCAGTGGGAACCGATGCACATGGGCAGTTGTCATTCATGTCAGGATTTGGGGATTAGTCCTGTAGCATGTGCAAATGGGGAAGTCCACACCTTTTTAGATGTGTTCCAATCCCCACCACCCCCTGCATTGCTCTTACAGTAAAGTTACACAGCGATTTCATTTTAGCCTGGCACTGGATAAATGATCAACCAGAGAGAGGCGAGGAGATGAAGGCACAGGGCAGGGCTGGCTGGAGGTCATCAGCAGCACTCCTGTGGTGAGAGGTTCAGGGAGGCACATGGCACCACCTGGGTCATCTGGAGCTATAAAATGTTATGTGAATATAAAATTGATGGTAAAACCTGAGTCTGCCAACTCCCACTGTATTTAACTGAAGCTTTTAAACCCCTCTCAGATACCCATCATGTTCTAAATTTCCCTTTTTCTGCCTCCCTCCATTTTCGTATTCCAAGAGAAGTCAAGGAGTTAGAAGAAGACCAGACGGATTTCTTAGGGTTGGCCAGTGAAGTCCAACAAGGAATCAGCCTGGATCTAGCAAGCCAAGCCAAAGCACTGGAGCTTGCACTGAGTCGCACACAGCTGCTGCTATCACGTCTCCCTCTGCCATTGCTGCTAGTGTTACTTGCCCTGGGTAAATTGATCAATAACTTTTTACATGGCATATTCCTTTTCTTTGAGCTTTATCTATAAAGTTAGAGCTGGGCAAATTAATTTGTGTAGTAGGGTCTCTAGTCACAGATCCTTCTGTGTCTGGCTTATACCCTCTAGTGACCAGAGCTTTTAGTATGTTTTAATGCTTTGAAACAGAGACAGTGCTGCCTGCTCTTGTGCTTTTACTGACTCTTAAGATATTCAGTCTTGTGTTTATAGTTTCAGCTCCTAGAGGCAAATGACTGCAGGAGAATCTTGGCTTTTGTTTTAAAGCATTTTTAGTAATTGTGGTTTGAAAGAGTGGCTTTAAAATGTGATCAGGCTCCACTGTAAAGACTCAGGAACTAGAAAGCAAATAAAAACTGAAGTTAAAATACCACAACCCCTATAATTTTTCAAGCTACTTGTGCTTTTCTTTGGGGGGTGGATAACTTATACTCATGATACGTGTCTATCTATCTAAATCTACCTATTTGGAGATGTCCACTTGTAATTTTATCATTTGGAAGCTTAGGTTTAATTAAGGAATTGACAAGCAGTTACCATCAATTACAGCAAAAATATTTGAAACTGCTCTCCTCCTGTGTTGCTTCACTTGCTGCAAATCCAATGCAAGCCAAAAAGGCAGAATGCTGGGCTGTGGAAATGGCTTTTCATGGTGAATTTATTTCCACTTTGAAAAGATGGAAGTGCCTGTAGGAATTTCTGCAACTGAAATCAATGAAATTCACTTCAGGCTCTAAAAGGATGGGCAAGAGATGATGTGACACTGAGTGGCTTGGCTGATGGTGGTGGTTTATCGGTCAAAAAAGAGGAGGAAATGATTGTCAATATCTAAAAAGCCTTAATTGTCTCTTGTTTTGTTGTTGTTTTTTTTTCTAATAATGAAGATCGTATAAATTTATCTTTATTTCTATATGTCTTTAGTTAAGCCAACGTGTTACACTTGTACGGCCCATCTGAGCTAGCTGAAGTTTTGCTGTGTGTCAGAGTAGCCTGCTGGAGTGTATATATTTGTGAAAAAAAATGGATTGGTGCAATTAACTGTTCACAGAAATGTCTCTGTGAACTTTCTATGTTCACAGAAATGCCACTGTCCTCTTTCACTCCCTAGGAAAGCTGCAGTGCCCGTGTTCCTGCTCCCTTTGCCTGCGAGGCTCACCGCTGCTCTTGGACCACTTCAGGAGCCTGAGCTGCCTGTACGTTAGAGTTGCCTGTTCAAAAAGATATGTTGAAAACAGATTTTGACCTCTAAAGTGCAGGTTTTGATTTCTGAAGAGAGAAACAGGCTGAATTGGTGAGGTATTGCTGAAATGGGACACGTCACACCATTGTCTGCTCTGACTGCAGCCGGCCTTGCCTGACTGTGTAAATGGAAGGGGAGAGTTTTGTGGTGGACATCACTTCTGTTACTGCAACTTTCCCTGTTGAAAACTTCAGCCTGTGTGTGGATGGGCCAGAGGTATTAAAATAAGATTGCAGAGTGAATAAGAAGGATTTCTGGCTCTGTGTTTTTGGTGTAGAGCCCAGCAGAACTCTGCAACACATGTGCAATCTTAAGGAAGTGTGTAACATCTTAAGTGAATTTGTTTCAGCTGTGTTCATGCCTTTTTGTCAAATACTTCCCATGAAAATTTGGAGTATAAAATCCTGCTGGTATGAAAGCTTTTCTTTCTCTGTGAAGTTTGAAGTTGTGTGCAGCAGTTTTCCATCTCCCAAGCTAGGAGTTTGCATGTGTGAATTCAAGTGTTAAGTTCACAATTTCTGACCAAAGCTGATGTTTATTATGTGACACAACCAGTGTGTCACTTATCTGTTTAATTGCAAAGTTGCTGCATCTGTTGTGGAATTATGATCTGTGGAGTGGCAAGAAAAGAGGTTGCATTAATGCCATAGTTTGTCTGGGGTAAATGATACTGATCAAAAAAAGTGATTTATTTTTATAGCAAAATGAGGTTCCAGCAGGTGATGCTTATCTCGATGCCCACCTGTATGTGTGTACTCATGTTGGTATACAAAATTCATCTCCAGTGTAAAAATTCACCAATTTCCTTTCTTTAGGCTGGGATAACTCAGATTTCTGGACACAAAAGCAATTGCAGACAAAGTCCAAGAAAATTGATCTTGTTTAGTATCTGAAGGTCATTTGCTGTGTTGAGGAAGGGTCACTACATCTGTCAGCAGAGTTACCAGGCTTTAAGCATATCTGGGGCTACATGATTTAAAGAGGTAACATTTTTCAGTAGCTAAAAGATGCTGGTGATTAAATAAACCCAGACCATCATGTACGAGTTCTTCTGCTTCTCAAAGTTCATCAGTGATAACAAGACTCTTGGCATTTGAATAATAAATTCGTGATCCAAGAGCTCTTGTAAGCAAGTTGAGGAACTCAGGTGGTGACATTAACAGTGCAAATACAATAGTCTTTGAAAATAAACTTCTTGGATAGGGAAGGAGGAAAAAAGGGCAGCCAAGTGTGGGAGCATGGGGAGAGAACTTCATCATTGTATCCCCCTGTGCAGAATGCATCCACCCACCACTTGCTGCATCTATTTTCTGTCATTCCTTTGAAATAGCTCTTTTGAATTAGTTCTTCAAAATAGCACTGTGAAGAGCATATATGAAATAGCAACAAGTAACTTACTTTTGACAATAGCGACCCATGTTAAATGTGAACTGCTCTCTGATCAGGTTACAGGCTAGGAAGGGGCCTGAATGAACTTTTTCTCTCACAGGACTGTGGTGGAAAATAGAATCAAAATTAGCAGATAAATGACTAAAATCTCAAGGACAATAATGGAATAAACATGTCTGATAAGCAATTTTATAATAATAAATTTTATAATAATAAATTAAATAAAATAAATTTTCTAATAATAAATTCTCCTAATAGGAAAATCTGGCCTCTCTCACTGAAAGAGAAATACTGAGGAAGAAAGTATGTGTGGAGTCCTTAACTGCTGAGACTGAACAAGCAGAGTGATAAAAGCTGGTTTGCAATGTCAAACACCAGGTTCCTGTTGTAAGTAATCTAAACCTTTGCACACCACAATGTATTTCCTTAAGCCAGTGTGACTGATATATCTCTCTCTGCCAGGCTGACCTCAGTGGAGTTTGCTGCAATGCTCTGCTGCTCATGGCAATGTTGAAATTACCAACCTAAGCCAAAATCACACAGCTTAGAAGACAAGGTGAGTGGGTGCAGGGCTCCAGCTTTCTTGATGAGGTTCCAAAAAATACACTCCTTTCCCTGTCCTCAGTGTTTTGAAATGGAAATTGGAATAGTATTTAAAAAAGATGCAGTGCTGCTTGAAGTTGCAGAATAATGTGTATATACACAGGCTGAGAGAGCGGGGCTGGGGCAGATGGAGAAGAGAAGGCTCCTGAAGGGAGACCTCAGAGCAGCTCCAGTGCC
>JAOEHY010009783.1:0-43956 GCA_025447955.1 Psilopsiagon aurifrons
ATGAGGAAGAAATTCTTTACTGTAAGGGTGGTGAGGCACTGGAATGGGCTGCCCAGGGAAGTTGTGAATACTCCATCTCTGGTGGTCTTCAAGGCCAGATTGGACAGAGCCTTGGAGGGCACGGTTTAGTGCAAGCTGTCCCTGCCCATGGCAGGGGGGTTGAAACTGGATGATCTTAAGATCCTTTCCAACCCTAACTATTCTATGATTCCATGATGCATTTGTTTTGTTTGTGGATACTTTAAATTAAGTACAAGCTAACTATTCCCTGGACAAATCACATGGGCTAGATACCAAAATTAACTTCTTATTATAAGGAAATCTTTGTCATCAACTCCCTTCTGCTTTCTGTAATGCAGATACCACAACCAATCACAACCACCCACTAGTCCTAGTTTTACTGAAGTTCTTCTTCAATTAACTAGGATTGTCAATATAATAGATAGAACCATGAGACATGTATTACAATGGAGAGAAGAGAATTCCTTATTAATAGTATGGAAGCGATTTTAAAAAAGAACAGGAATATGTGATACCTTATCACCTCCAACTAAAAAGAGGTCCACTGCAGCTATGTTAATGCCATGTTTCTCGCAGACCCCAGAGAGCATCTCTTTGATAGAGAATCCGGATTTAACAGCCATTTTGCTAGATGAACCATCTGGAAGGTTTACACAGCAGTATTTGGGAGATTTCTCTTTATCTGGTACGAATGCAGGTACTCTTGAGGGTTCAGACTTGACAGGAAAAAGGAAAAAAATGTCAGTGCCCAATGGGAAATTTAGGTATATGCATAAACCTTAAGACTCTGTACAAAGCAACCAAGGCAAGAGGCATACTTTCTACCATGTATTTAGCTTAGAAATCCTCCTAAATATTTCAAATATCAGAGAAACCTGAATTCTGGGGGAAAAAAATATTTAGGTTAAAGTAACAGCACTACACAAGTCTAAATTTATTTCAAGAAGAGATTAAGTTTTAGAAAAAGAGTGTGTAAAACGGGTTACAAGACTCGCAAACCATAGAATAGAACTTTTAATCCAAAAGTGCAAGCAAATAAGATCTTATTTCGATTCTATTAGTGAAGTGTCTATACTTAATAATGACCTTCTGATGTAAAAATTACTATTGGCACATTGTGAATCAACATTTAAGGAGATGAGGAACACCTTTAAACATCAGGCTCCCTAAAAAAATTTCCTCTTCTTTTAACATAATCTGAATGCTACACATACAAATGCGCCACACAGAAATTAAAATACTAAACCAATTTATTTAATCACCGTGCGCCTTTTTTATTAAAGGGAACAAGAAGCACAATGTCATGGGTTAATGCTAAAGATCACAGCATTAACCTTTACTCTAGAGTAACACTAGAATAATAACACTACTACAAAATATCAAAAGTATCTTTGAAGTGAATTTTTGTTCCATTTTTATAATTGAAAGGGCACTACAGGTTAGATATACGGAAGAAAGTCTTTACTGTAACGGTGGTGAGGCACTGGAACAGGTTGTCCAGAGAAGCTGTGGCTGCCCCATCCCTGTCAGTCTTCAAGGCCAGGCTGGACAGGCCTTGGAGCAACCTGGTCAGTGGAAGGTGTCCCTGCCCACAGCAGGGGGGTTGGAACTGGCTGATCTTTAAGGTCACTTCTAACACAAACCATTCTATGATTCTATGACTGCTGCTTTAGAGAGGCTTTCCATTTTCTGGTTCTTAGGATAAGACTTTTCTGCAACAGAAATAGACATCATTTTGCCATGCTTGCTTCCCTCATCAATATTTGTAGCAGAGGCAAAATGACATAGTTGCTAAAATCTAGTTCAGTAGAGGGATATCAAGACTAAGAAAAAACTTCTTAAAATTTCCATTTTATATCAACACAGATAAATTTTAAATATTGCACTTCTGTTCTACTTTTAATACTGTTTTAATTTTGCATTTCATTAATTTTACGCTGTAAAGTTAGAACTTGATGGTTAGAAATCATGTTATATTGGTTAGAAACAGTCTCTTCACCCATTATTTTCCTACCTACTATGACAAAATCAGTGTTTGCAATGAAATCCCCTACTTCTCTTTTCTCAAATTTTAGGAGCAGAGTTAAGTCATAACTGCAAGAATTAAAATTCACAACTTAAAAGAGAGAGCAAAGAAGCACAACATATGCTAGTACCACAGAAATGAGCCTAACACGACTTGCCTACAGGCAAAGTAGAGGGAAAGCTTTAACAGGTCGTTCAGAACAGAATCTCAAAGCTCTAGCAGGTGGAAGAAACTGTTTATAAAGAGCTACAGTAGCTCCCCTTGAAAAGCAAAGTTTTATTCTGGAATTCTACTGGTGTCCAAAGGCAAGACAAACAAGATGCAATGGATACCTTTTGTTATAAGTGCACAATAAGAAGTGGTACACAAACAATCTCTGCTAGATTTCTACTATTCTAAAATCACCTAATATTAAACCTTACCCTCCCCTTTTATCACTTAAAAATCCTTTCTCACAGTATTACTTCAAAGAAATTACTTCACACTGCTTGAATAAGTAATTCAATGTTTTCACCACTTCCCCACTTCTTACTAAGAGCCAGCCATTACCAAGTCAAGACTAGCAGTTGATGACATGGAGCCTTGTGATTCTCGTCTGTATGATAATCCATTAGACTGAAGAGAATCTGTGGAAAGAATCAGCCATCAGTAAAAAGGCTTAGTTTTATTATTCATTACAATACAGAAAGCTGCTTTAAATATTCTCCTCTGGTCAGAAAAACAATGTTTTCAATTAAAGGAAATATTACCCAATCTTTATACTGTGCAATAAAACAAATGCCTCTGATGTCTTTTCACATGTGAGTATAATGAGTACACTTAAACTATTCATACGATTAAAGGTATCTTGTGGGTCTGGGCCTGTACTAGAAAATAGAGAAGAAGAAACCACAGTAACAATATGGTCCAAATTTAGTGCTTCAGTGGAATTTCTGTATTATTTTTAACTCAATGGAAAGAGTTTACGCAAAACTTTCATTTCTTCCTTTAGAGGCCATGTACAGGTGCTTTCACAGAGGAACTCTTCCTTAAATTCTCACAAACAGATAAGTAACAAAACAGCAGATTACAGGTTTTCCCACCTCTGACTCTTTCATCATTTTAATCAGGAAAGTTTCAAAGTGAACACACCAGTGTGGTACCAATAAAAGAAAGAAACAGGGGGTAATGAAGATGGAGGACTTTTCAAATAGCTGTAACTATGGCACTATTTGCATATAGAGCTCCTCAACCTCTCTGTAAAGAGCTGAAATTATCTTACTACGAAAACAATAGCTCTCTGCTCGAAAAAGCATTTTCCAGCACAGAGAAAAGCAGAGTCTACTGAAAAGCAGTGAAAAAGACTTTTGAAAGTCAATAAAAATTAATTTAAAAATTTTCATATTTTATCTATTTATTTGTACAACTGCTTCCACAAAACTTCCAGTGATACTAGCCATACTATGGCCTTCTGACTTGACAGTTTCTTTTCCCTGTGTCACACCCAAGGATGCACTTAGACTGAAACTGAACATGATGAGATTAGTCACATCTACTGCTGAAACAACTTTGAAACAAAGTGCAACATGATTACTCACCATTTGGATAATCACCATTTTCTCTTCTCTTCTGTGATTTCCCCAAACTCTTACTTCTTGACCATGAGAAAAATGTTCCCCTTTTTTTCTTCTCAGTGTCCTCCTCTCCCGACTCTTCATTTAAAGATCTTCCTGACTTTGATTTACCACTTAACTATCACCAAAACAAAATCAAATCATTGGTTGGATCACAGTTGTAAGTATATTACCTAAAATAAACTTTCCCACGCTTCTTCCCAAAAGAAGAGTGTGATGGTCAGGTTAGCTGCTGTCTTTACCCCACTCACAAGCGTATGTGCCAGCAACCCCCTCAGCAGCAAAAAAACAAAACTCAAAAAACCTCTCAGTGGAAGTAAAAGGAAATACATAGATGGAAATGTGCTGCTTGGTAGGGAGTAGAAAACAGTAGCTGGAAACAAGCCATGGAATGCTCCTGCACATACGAAAGAACTCTCCACAGCTCACCAAAATACCTAAGTAAATGTGGAAAGACCATTTGCCTTGCTTTCAAAACAAAGAGTTTCATTTCAGTATTTCAGATAGTTTTCTTAGGCTTGGCTTGAACATGAACTGCATTTAAAGGCAATGAAAAAGTTTTGTTTAACACTTACATGCATAATCAAAGTATTTATTAGTGCTGAAGAATCCAAATGTCAGGAATGTTTGATATTAGAGTAAACTTGTCTTAATAAGCTATTCCTGTTAGATTATACAAGTATTCCTTAAAATACTACTTTTAAAAAGGTTCCTAGTCATAAAAATACGTGATAGCAGATGGGCTAATGTGTAGTGATTGACATGAAAAATGCAAAGTTATAATTTACCCATGCGGTTATGTAATACTATGGTGGTATTATCTACATGAAGAAAAAATAAACTCTAAATAACTTCAGGAGATCAGTAATACTACCCGTTTAATTTTAAGCAACTGCACCTGGTTTACACAGACTTATCTTAGTGCAGTGGAGGCTAAGAAATTAAAAAAACTATCCTTTGCAAAGGTGACTTAGATTAGGTTAAGCCTTTCCCCAACATCTTCTGATAAAATCTCTGTTCTCAGCAAAGGTTAAAATATCACATCTAAAGCCCACTGTTAATCAAAATTATCTTCTAAATTGATGTATTAAAATAATCCTAAATTTTTATTTTCTTTAAATAATAACAAAGATCTAAAATTATATTCAGCAAGTCCACAGCTAAAACTCCGATTCAAAAGTGTGGATTAAAAGACCTAAATATTTTCCCAAGTACATAAAAGTTTTGTAATTCTATTTGCCAGCACCGCTAAACTTAACATTCTTTTATGCATTATATTTGATCTTCCAAAGCACTTTAAAAACATTACTGAAGAACATAGTTTTCAGATAAGAACAATAAAGAAGTAACCTTTTTTGGTGTTGTGACACTGGACTTCTCTGAACTGATGCTGTGTTTAGAGGTGGGGCTGCTGGGAACATGCTGCGGATCTGGAAGAGGACGACCTTCGACTTCAGCTAAAATGCATTCTTGGTAAAGCGGGGATTTGAGAAAACGAGTATAGCTATCAAACTTCATCAGGTTAAATATCTGAAATGAAAATGCAGTGGATAATCGTTACATAAGATAACCTAACATCAAGAAAATGAAGCTATTTCGCAACAGCAAACTCCCACAAAATTAGGACATATCTATACTGCTGTAAACAGCAGTACGCATGACTGCGTTTAGACCTGGAAATACACCGCACCAGTTTAAAGTGAAACACGATTTGATCTATGCCATTAGCACAGGTTCAGAAAAATGTCATATTTTGCGCAAAGTGCATGAGAAACCGAGAGCTGTATTAATGTAAAGTTCACGTGCCCAATCCTATGTAAAAGAAGTTCAGCATCTTTGGAAGATTCAGTAATCAAGGTGTTCTAAAATCAAGACCCCGAAAAAGAATGGTTTACATAAAATGGCTGCTCTGGTCAAGACCAACATTTGTTTTTAAGTACATAGGAAGGAAATAGCTCTGTACTGGGCCTGGAACAAATGTCTGAGGCTAATTCAGCCAAAGCCAACTTCATGAAAGTAAAGGAAGAAAAGTTCTCTCTTAAATGCTAAACAGTGTTTAAATTACTTGTTCTAGTTTTGCAAACCTGTTAAGTGAATACATAGCTCTACCTTTCTATGCTCTCCAGTGATTCACTTGATCTGAAAAAACAGTATGAATGACACCTTCTTTAGACATGACAAATTCCCTAAAATCAAATGAAGGTATAGGCCACACAATTGTTTATGGCATTGCCAAAAGTCTACAGAGAAGTCATAGTATCCCAGTTGTTGATGGAAATCATCCTTCAGGCTGTGCAAAGACACCGTTCTCAACAAGGATTAGCCCAAAGATTTTCTGGCAAACAGCAAGATAATACAGAGATAATTCGATCCTGCAGCATCACAGAAACCTAATTCAAACTGAATGCTGACTTCCACAATCTTGTCTTCACCCCATATATTCGAATTTCCTGTTGTGTTTGTTGGGCTTTCTAATGCACTATCTTCTGCTGGGCTATGGACAGAAAGCAACTTCCAGCAGCATTTCCAACAGGCAGAGCTTGAAAGATAACAGCCTCAGCAATGCCTTCCAAAGTACTTTCCCACGCACACTTCTGTAAATCTACAACAGCCTTACAGCAACACTCCCTATTCTCAAGCATCATAAACACTTACCCAACGACCACCACAGATCACTCTATGCTCAGCGCTGAAATCTAAAAACTCTTGTCAAAGACCATAAATGCAGAGCTTTTACATTATAAAGATGGTGTCTCTACTATGATGTCTTTCCCTTAGTGAATCCAAGATATTAAGGGCCATCAAGATTGCTGATGACTCAGCACTGACCTCAGTCAGGCAACACACCACTGGTAAATCAGCTGGCACACATAGCTCCAAGCCCACTTTGGCAGAAATAAGTCTCATTCTGCTTCACCTAATTTTACACTGTGAGGAACAGGTCTGACTGGGGGTTCTCATGGGACAACTACAGAGGCATTGACAATTTGAGATAAGCAGGTCAGGTCCACACAAGCCACATGGCTGGGGTTAGACCCACAGCAGCATTTCACATCAGCATTTTCGCCCACCACATGAGCCCACCAACCTGATGACAAGGTGTTTCCAAAGAAGGAAGAAAACCTGCCTCAGCCCAGCCACAATGCTCATAAGAATGCTTTCTGCTCCACCAAATAATTCAGGTACGGGCTCCACAAAACCAAGATGAAGAATGAACAAAAAATGTTTGCGAAGATTGTGGCTGGTAATTCACAGACGCCTCAGGCCTTGGTAGGCAAACTGGGGGTAGCTGTAGAGCTAGAAGCTACTAAACCAGCAATTAGCCTACCTTTCTAGCTCCACTTCACAGATGGAGGGAGGTACTTTACCCACCTGCTCAGATTGCCTCAAAAGCATGTGATCTGATGCTACACAAAGACTAAGATTGTGACCTGCTTCATTTATGCAGATTTATCTGCATAATTGAATTATAATTTATAGATTTAGATAATCTATAAAATTATAGATTTATGCAGTTAAACCTATATTCTAAACGTCTAAATAACATGACCTCAAAATTATTTCTACTAATAAAATATTATGGTGGGAGAGTTACCAAAGAGATTACTTAGGAGAATAAAGAAGAACTTAAATTCTACAGAAAATGTACAATTTATCCTGTTGTTACATAACTGTTCTCTTCTGAAAATTAATATACATCCACTTCAGAGGTCTTTAGACACCAGCAGTTTTAACAAGCTCTTTGTCTAACAGTTCTATTAAAGCATAAGGACTCCCTTAACACAACAGAGATATTTTACAAAACACTTTGACCAAAATTAGGCACTATTTGTGTAAAGAACTGTCCACTACAGAAAAGAATAAGTAACCATATGCAAACACCATATGCAATGGTGTTGCTACACATGGAATTATTTACTTGCACTAAACCTTCATTTCAATAATAGCATTTTTCATGTTATTCTTTAGTTAACAGCAATTTTCTACACATATAAAAATCCAAGTCAAGCAGCCTTCTATTGTACAGCGTTTGTCTATTCTGCTAACAGGATCCATATCCTCTTCACTACGACGTCTTTATACACAGTAAAACATACAGCATCTGAAACTACTTTATTGATTTTAAAGGAAAAAATAATTGGCATAACTGTACAGCAGTCATTTTGTCTATGGTTACCTGAAGTTGCTGTTCCTTGAACATATCAGGATGTGGAGAGTTGAGAATATCATCTGCCAACTGTGCCTGGCTATCAATATTAACGGGGGTTGTAGCTTTGCTACACAAGAATTTACTGAAGATCTCCCGAGCTCTGTAAGAAAGCTACAGAAAAGAAATGTTAAAAGTATGTTTGCTTTAAAACCATACTTTTAGACAGCATTTCTTACACTGATACATTCCACCCCAAATATACACAGCCATTCCTGATTCCTTCATATATAAGCATTTTTTCTTAACAGCTTTTGTTAGTTTAGGTATACAAATAGGGTTTTCCCTTTAAAATTACAAATATTCATTAAATATTTCTTAAGCAGTAAAAGTTGCCATCTAAATAAAAATTTGAGTTATCAAACTATGAAGATAATAAAAGTGAAGCACATCAAATGCTGTCTTAGCAAGGAGAACAGATTTTTTTAGATTTTAGACCTTTTACATAACAGTTACTATTTAAATAAATCCTCTGAGCTTCAAATTCTTCAAGTTAGAAAGAGGTAAGTATACAGAAGAATATTTACAGTAAAAAACATTCATGTTCTATCTTTACCTTGTTTACTTTGAAACACCCACATTCTGGATATAGTGAGAAAAAAAACCACCAAACCTAGCTCAGAGTCCTTAAGGGTGGTGTTCAGAACATACACTGTTCGAAGACAGAAGTAGGGGGAAAGCCTCAGTGGACCACAGAAGAGCAAAAAGGGACTTGGAAAATTTAAGCGTTTCCCCAGTGTAAACCTGACTGGATTTGACTGTGGTGTAGACAGAAGAGTTGCCAACCTGCACACGACACAAACTTCACTAAAACTGCCTGACCAATGTAGGATTATCTTAAAAGGATATGATGGAGATTCTGGTAACTTGTGAACAAATATGATTACACTTACGACAGCAGATACAGCTAAGTTAGTTATAAACACGGCATCTTGGCTACTATAGACAATCTAGCTGAAAAAGCACAAGAGGCTAATTTTCATCTCTTTGAGATGTTAAATTAACTTGCTTTGCAGTCCCTTGCACTGGGAACTGCAGCTAGTCATTTTTCAACACTCAGTAAACCTCAGCTCATTTTTGCGGAGCTAACTCCACACTGCACTGCAGTCTAAACATACCAAACATCTTTGACTTAGGACAGTACTCCCAGGTGACTGAGAAAATGAGACTGAGACTCCAATCCTATTTTAGTGAAGGCACAGTACAAAGGCCAAGCAGAGCTCCAATAATTTCAATAATCTCGAAGAAGTAACAGTTTCTGAAGAAGCAACATCATGTACTGAGAAACAACACTGACTTACCTCTTTTTTATCATGTGCAGGTACATGGTTAAAATATTCACAGGCCTGCCAAAATAAAATATTTTCTTCACTAAATTCTTTCCGTAGAAATTCCTAGAGGAGAAAAATGAGCAAACAGATGTCTCAGAGGAAAGTTCCTTGCCATTTCAAGAGACATATTTATAATGCTCGGTAAGTTTGCATAACAGTGACATTTCAGTCAGCATCAGACTCCACTTTTCTTCTAAAGTAAAAGTCAATGCCTATTCCACATATGCCTAGTGCATCTCCTCTTTCTCATTTCTTTTTAAATGTATACAATTGAGAAGAAGCCACGAAGCAGTCAAATCATTTGAACATATAAAAACAAAGTTTGAAACTTTGTGTTTAGCAGCATATAAGCTATCATAGAATCATAGACTAGTTAGGATTGGAAAGGACCTTAAGATCATCCAGCTCCAACCCCCAAACTACTGAATGAACTTTCAATATAAATTTAAATAATTTATAAAACATTTCAAAATTACACTATAAAACAGCTATCTTTAATAGACATTCTGCTAGTAAAATAGAGTAGATGTTTATCAAGCAGTGCCCATAATCAATCCTGTATTTATCAGTCTTTCTGCTTCACATGCCAACTACAAAAATTCTTGTATCACTGCTTGCTGATGTGGTTACATGGGTTCACTTTGGAAAATAAACACTTAAAGGGAAAAAAAATGACAAACAATGCCCAGGACAACACAATAATCAGGACATTTATATGGGATTCCATTCAGCTGGGAAATTGTATAACCACAAACTGTCCCTGATTCAGTTCTGTATAATATGATATTTTCTCATCATGTGTTTCTTGAAAGTGTTTTAACCACTGGAGGCAAGAGGGGAAAGAAATGAAAAATACAACTTGGTTGTCTAAAAATATTATCTAGGCACTCATGAAATTGGAACAGAGGTTGTTTATACTTCAGAGCTTTAGGTATAGGCACTTCATTGGAAGTATTATTATAAGTCAGGCCACAAGGCACAACCTTCTTTCAGGTGTCACACAGGTACCACTCAAGCTTCCTTAACATCCAAGGAAGTCTCAGAATGCAGCGTAAGGGGAATCTTTGCAAAAATACTTAAACTTATTTTCATTTATGCTGTTAAGATTTGCATGGAGTCCAACTGTTAGAAAGCAACACAAGAACTACAACACAGGGTTTCAAATCTACTAGCAAGCTCTCAATTTAAACTAAAAGCTCTTCATGCACCTAACCCGAGACACCAAATGTATTAAAGACAATCCAGTGTAGTCAGGGGACATTTCTTCATTTTGCATAAAATTGCAGATTAAAAGAGAATTAAATTAGTGAGCAGGAACTGGAACTCAACTGCCTACCTCCTCACTCAGCGCCTTCACTATGAAACTACAATCTCCTGCTTGCTTTCTTTCAGGCCACAGCTGATCTGAGCACAGCTGGCTGTACAATTCAGCTTCATCAAGAAGACTGAGTGGTGCCCCTGTTGGAACATTATGTAGTAGCCAAGCAGTTGTCACACATGGCTAGGAAGCTGGAGATGTTGTTCTGAACCACTTGAGGAGGGAACTTGCAATCAGGTCTCTCACTTCCTGGATGACTGCTCTAATCACCAGACTATTATGCAAAATGTGAGTATTTGCAAAACATGCAAAATCCCTTCTTAGAGAGTATTTCCTGCTCTGTGACAAAGCTGTCCTCAGGATAGGCCTATGCTGAATCCCAAGTGCACCAAGATGCTTGCTATGTAACTGTGAATTAAATGCTGATGCTTCAATGTTCTTGAATACTGGCAGAAATCTGTAACTGAGCAGTGTTACAATAGTCAGGTTGCAAGTGAATCTAAGCAACAGCTCCAGATTTCCCCCCAGCCTTATGAAAACGGTGGTGCACACAATAAATTTCAGTATTCCCTAATTGTTCGTTAAATTGGGTATTTAACACATGCACTTTTGCAATGTTTATAAAAATAATTGCTAATTAGAATAAAATAGGGTAAAAAAAGTGAAACTTCCTGAATATCTGAGGCTGCCTTCTGCTGAAATGAAATGTAACTTTAACCTTTCAGTATGAAAATTTAATCAAATCGCATTAGCTACTTTCTCATTTCTTAATACAAGTTTTGAACTTTCATGTGATTGAAAAATTACTGCAGCTATTTCTTACATGCACATAAGTAAGTTTACTGATGGCTTAAAAGTAATTAGAAAAGACAACTAAATTTTCTGTGGCACTGCCACAAACCCCATCATTTTTCAGGTGGACTCTAACGTCAGATCAGAACTGGAATTTTTCTTTCAGTCTGATGAGAAGTCTCAGTATCTAAGCAAATATGCTAATAATTCTTGGGCTACTCTGCTAAGAAAAATGAAGTGACAGGGAATATAATATCCAGGACATATTATTTGCTTTCATAATCTCTGTTTTCTCAAACAGTTGTTCACTGTTAATGTGATCTTTGGGTCCCCACACCAGTAATGATGGAAGTGTGCTTATTAATCATTCTGATATTGTAATACTTTAATATCAAGTAAAGGAGTCTTTCTGCACTACTGCAGGTTCCAATAACCTACATCTCCTACACCAGAAGTTTCTTTACATCCTCTCTGTGAAAACCATTTTGGCAGCACAAGCTGTCCTTGTGCAACACATTTGGGACCTACAAAACACTCTCAGTACAACACTCAATACAAATACATACACCTTAATTTCCTCACATATAAAACAGATCATGGTATTTACAACTTCACAAATGTGCTGTGGAGAAGCTCAATTTATGCTGTGCAAACACTCAGCACTATCCTGCAAGCTGCAGCTTTAACAATGCTTTTAGCTACCATGACTGTTTCCAGAAAATATTTCTAAAACATTCTGCAGTAACACAAGCAACTGTATGACTGAAAAAATCTTCTATCTGGCTTCTGACATTTCAGAAGGTAAATGTGAAGACATTACTAATCCTTGGGAAACTACTGAAACTGCTGCCTTTTTTTTTTTGCACAAAGTCTATAGATACAAATATAACAAAACGTAATTGCTTTACAAAACAGGGAAGCTTTCTAAAAGCTTAGGTACAAAGCAAAATATAGCTTCCATTTTCATCTGACTTTCACCATCCAGAAATGTATGGCAATATGTGTATTGCTGTGAACGCTTTGTAACTGTGAAGGAGTTAAAACTTTGAAACATGCTCAGATAACAACTATGTAAGAATGAACTCCTATCCCTTGTCCTGTGTAAGGATGGTGCCAGGAAAGAAGAAAGAATACAGGAAGATTGCTGCAGCAGTATCGGGTATTTTGAGAGGCATCTTACGGTCCCTCAAAACTCACCGAAAAATATTTAACACCAACAGGATCCTGAAGCAGACGCTCAAATGAAACAGCCCAGCTTGCAACTCTTCTTTCTTGAAGTCGTCGACAGCTCTGTACACTGGGAAGACTAGCATTGCTACTGAGGCTGTTTTCACTGATGCAGTCTTTTAGATCAGTACTATTCAGCTCTGTTAAAAAGAATGGCCAAATCTGTCAATAAAGGATTACTCACTTTCACCCTTCAGCATTGTTTACTGGATTTATTACACCTCCTGCTCGAGCTCACAGTAATTCAGACTTCAAAATATCCCTCCCCTCTTTTATTAGGCACATCAGCATAGAAAAAACAACCCCAAACATCTCTCAATTTTCTTCTGTTTCACTGCAAAGAAAATCAAATGAGTGTCTTCAAAGCAATCCCCTGCCAGAAGCAAAAGGGACAGGCACAAAAGGAAATCTTTTTTTCTTGCTTCACAAAATAAAGTATTTCAGACAAAATTTTGTGCTTACATTCCTCACCCTGTGGAGTGCACCAAGGAAGGCAGACCTTCCCTTAAACAGGAACCCTGAAGTTTTTCATGGAAATGAAAGACTTCTGTTAAATACTGAAAATTTAGGAAAAGAGTCAACTACAGAAAAAGGACACTAAGCAAAATGAGGTAGTAATAGCTCCCTTCCTCATTCACAGAAAGGAGAGGTATCAATTTAGTATGGTTTCTGATAAGAACAAGAATCTGTGACTCCCAGACTCAAGCCAACACAGTGCAATGACCTAGGGGTCGGAAGCTGAGAAATTACCAGATTCCTTAGATCTTGACAGAAACAGAAGTGCTTTTTGTATTCTGAAAACAAATTAACAAGAACCTACAGAGAATTCAGTAAAAGACAACCTTGTGCAGCAGCCTAATAATTTCAAGTGTTAACCCCAGATCATCTTTATCACATACCAGTAGACAAAATGTGCACAAAGATATACTTCAATGGCCACCTGCTCATGAAAGTGCAAAAGTGAAAGAAATGGCTGCTCTAAGTAGAAGAAGGATCTGTAGACAACAGGCTCCTATTCAGGAATTTGCTACTTGTTTGTTGCATGACCTTTTACAAACCACCATTCTCACCATCTCTCAGTAAACACAAGTGTAAAACTGGTATAGCTGCACTCACAGATGCACACAGAGGTAAACTGAGGTTTAATTAATTGTGAAGACACAAATAAAGCCCTGAGCTATCTGGTTTGATCTCATAACGGACTCTGCTTTTAGCAGGAGAGATTGCACTAGAGAGATGCCAAACTCAATACAATTCTGTGATGATGGGATAAAAGAATGCAGACATTAAATTATTTGAAAAATTAGTTGTAATTGATGTGACAAAATAATATGCTCAAGTAAAATAGGTGGCATCTTCAATTGTTCTGTGCCAAATAGAAAAGCAAATGTACAGCTCGCTATAGATGTAAACTGACTGAGAAAGCTGAATCCACAACCAGTAAGAAATGGCATATTCTTCATAGGGAAATTTTTACTGGTATTTATCTCCCTCAGCTAATTACCTGGACTACCCAAAGCAAGGAGGAATTTCACCAAATTTACTGCACTATAAGACCGCCTGAGATCTCATTTTCTTTTATATATACATATATATATATAGCTACATGTATGTATTCAAAGCACTTCATGTTTCCTTGTATGTATTCAAAGCACTTCATGTTTCCAACTTCCATTACAAAGCATTACTGCATAGAATGTTTTTTAGACCTCCCTAGAAGTATAAATTTTGATTAAAAAGTCCATTCAAGGATATAAGATTAGGAAAAAAAGTTCTGAAATTTCATTTTTAAAATTATCCCATAACTCAGAAATATTTGCTAAGATGTAAGAGTCAACCACTGAGAATTTCTATGAGCAAAGCTGTTGATTAAGACAAAAATAAAACAAAGACACAGAATTAGGTTAGGGAAGAATGAAAATGCAACTTCGCTTTTTCAATAAGGATAATATTTAACGACCATAATAACACATAAGGTATATAAATATTTTTCCTTGTGTACTCATCACATAAATTCAAACTAATTAAAAGAACTCAGCATATAACGCCAAATTTTCTTATAACAAATACTTTTTCCTTTAACACATATGAAAGACTATAACTAAATCAACTCTTAGCTTCATTAGAGAATACCTGTCACCACAGTGAAACTATTGTGAAAGAAGCTAATGTGAATCTGAAGAGAATGATATCCAAATTTATTATCTGAAGTATTTTGCTTTAACTCTGCAGGGGGGTACATTTTATTTTACAGTCCAGGATATAAATAGACACCAACTTCTTAATAGATCTGTAACAGTTTCAGATAACGCCTCACTCCTGGAGGGTTCAATCCCCAGTGTTCTCCAATGTGAATTTCCTAGTTTCTCTCAGGCGAAATGAGAGGTAAACTCATCCCAGAGCCCAAAGCATTTAAACCTACTTGGCTGACAGAGGGAAATCTGGGAGTAGCCACACAAAGTGGTCAGTTGTAAATCTACAAGTGACAGCACCTTAGGACTCAGAAGGGATTGCAAAATAGTTGTATGCCCAGCAGTCATTAACAAGTCAACTTTGCCTTCCTCCCTCCAAGTGGTGGCTGCTCAATTTCCCTATGGCACGCAGGAAGGCCAAGCTGCAATTACAGTCTGAGCGTTGACACCAGCGGGTGACTGCTAACTACCTTTAACTGCTAGCAGCTGCTTGCTCTCTAGTTTGTCAGAGTTACACTTGCTCTTAACTACCTTGGGCTCCTATTCCTGTTATGCTGCCCCCTCCGGAGATCCCATGAAAACAAATGAACCAAAATCAGGCTGCGTTTTCAACAACCTTGAGAGTACCGGTACAGGTCCTCCCAATGTGTTACAGCAGCATTAAAGGATTACTCATTCATGGTAAACTGTCTCTGCTCAGGTGAATTTTATTCAGCTAATTCAGATTTTTTTCAGAAGGAACTGTTCAAGTCCATACTTAACCCTGACATTCCTTTGTTTTCCCTTTCAGCAAAAATGCGATCAGTTTGCTTTTAAAATCTGTAGAATTCTCCTGGGGCATACCTGTCAACCTGAAAACAATGCAGAAAAAGGTTGCTTCCCAGAAAAGGCTTAGTTATTCTAGTTTCTTTAAACACATAGATAACTGTTGCAGTTAAAACCTACTGCAGGTACACCAGTTAGAATCTGAGAAAAAGAAAGGTCAGGAAGAAGAACTCACCAACTATAACCCTAACGTACAATTTATCTAATTTATGCTTAAATGACTACTCTATAAGCTGTAACTCCTGCTCCACTCCTCTTGCGGAGGAATGTTTCCAGTGTAAGACTTCAGTATCAGGTTTCCTGACTCACACAGCTCCTGCATTCCTGGGTATACACAGCCCACCTTGGAAAGCAGGAAAGGAGAAACTTTCTAACCGAGTCACATATTTTGTCTAATGAGCACTGTGATAATCATTAGAGGAAACTAAGAGCTCTGATTCCCACACACAAACGTGCTAACCACGAGGCTGTTGTGCAAAGTGGCCTCCTGCTTCTTGTAAAGCATTTAAAAAGAGAAAAACAGCTATCAGGAACCACAGGATGCCAGAGAAGTTTACTGTGAAAATCCCAACTTAGGTGCATGGACAACTTAGCAGTGTTGTGAAGTTTCCGAATGCCTGCCTTCCTTTCTCCTTGCTGTGTAGGAGCACAAAGTGATCTTACAATACCTGTAAAAGGAGGCTCCTTACTCAAGCATCCCAAATCTCAGGGACCTAAATTTATTTCTGTTTTGTTTGAGAGCCACCACACCTCGTGAGGAAGTTCTACTTTCTGTGCTAACTCATTTGATTTAATTTATTGCCTTCTTCAAATACAGAATTGATGCAGAATGCTTTATAAAAATCCTCAAACCCCATATTTTACACATTTTGTATTTATGTGTTCAGTGCGTAAATTATTACATTTATTTTACAAAAATAGCACTAGGTAAGAAAATGTAGCCATTCAACCAACTGAATTCTTGAAAGTATTCAGGATAAGATGGCTCTGAAGGATTTTACTTAAATCATATAAAGAAGTAAGTCTGAAAATAAGATTAAGGATATTAGGATTAAGGATATTTTTATATGGATTTGTTTATAATATCAATATATATTTTTCAACCCTCTAAGATCTTTTATTACTGTGAGAAGCTGCATGTATCGCTTGTAATCATCAGAATGAGTGCATTCATATAATTAAGATAATCCAGTTAATCACTCAATACGTTACCTGGATAAAGCTGATAAGAACCACTGTGGTGCCACTTAATCAAATACTTCAAGGCATTCACTGAAAGCCATCCTTCTGAATCCATACCAAGTTCAGCTGTAACGTCCCGGAATCCATTGGGTGCAGATTAGCCTTATTGTATGGCACATTGCTTCTCTGCAACTTTGGGATAAGGGAAACTAACGCATTCCCCCCCAGCAATTACTGGTAGCCTCTAACACCATTCTAAACAAATTGATTCTTTCCCCACATGACTTCAAGCAGAAGAAAGCAACAGTATACTTAACACAAAGCATTATAAAATGGTGCATAAATAATTTAAAGAAAAGACCTTTTGCCACTGCTGCTAAAGGAACTTGAATTATTTATATTACAGTGGAACACAGCTACACAAGCATGCGCTGACAACGTAATTGACAAATAAGTCATATACCTGTTGGAGAAGATAATCCATCTGTATTTGTAGTGTAAAAAAGTATAAACAGTATTTTGTTTTATTTTGGGCTTCATTGTAGATATTTTGCTCTACCTTCTTGAGTTACTTTTCAGAATAGAGTTTTACATTATTCATTATTGTAAACAACAGATTCCTTTCAAAAAAATCTTTAAGAATGCTTTTCCTTATAAAAACTTCTTCCAAGTGATGAACATTAAAAACAAAAAGCCGCAGAAACTATAGCAAAGTAGTACCTTCAGAAAAAAACATGTTTTGTAACGTGTCTGTTACACTTAAGCATTTGGAAATATTAGATCAGCTTTGTGGAACTGATCTCTGTAGGGAATAGCAGGTAAGAACTGACTTAAAAATTCTCAGTAGCTCAAATATTTCACCACGTGTCAATCTGGGAGATGAATGATCATGTAGTTCTGTCATATGAGCTTTGACCTTAAGGTTTTCCCTAGAGGTCAATGTAAAGGTGCCATCTAGGCAAGTTAAGGCCATCTAGGTATCAATAGCCAAAGCTAGACGTTAACTGGGGACTACTGACCATCCCTGTGATGATTTAGATGGCACAGTGCTCAAAACGTCAGCCACACAGCCACAGCCTGCATGCTGTGTACTCACTCTCACTATTACTACCGGCAGCAGGCATGGACAGCTTCCAAAATGGGAAGTAGGAGAAATCAACTAATTAGAGGTTGTTGTAGTAACATAAAATGGTTTCTGTGATTCTAGAGCACAGGTGCTACAGATTAATTGATCCATAGCAGCAATCTTGACCCTAAACATTATCACAGCTTGCATTCTGACTTTCTGCAATTCATTAAGCAAGTCAATTACAGTTAAGAGTTGCTACTGGTCAGCATCTCTGGAAACAACACTAATTCAAAAACCTGTATCTTTTACATGTTACCTGTCTTGCAAAGCCCAAGCACACAGTTTTGGCATCCCAGGCTTGTGCAAGCTGAATTACTGAATTACCATGTAAAATAAATACATCAAGAGGTAGATGGTTCCCAGTACCTGGCTCTAATGAAATAAAAGCCATACGACATGAGGCTTTATTGACCTTCCAAAGAAATTGTACAGGGAGCTGTTGTGCCTCATATTATACTGAAGAGATGTATATAAACACATAATAATTACTTTTTACACATAAATTTCCCTTCCCAGACTAAAGCTTAACGACACTTTATAGTACCTAGTTATGCATCAGCCTTCCAGTATCTGAAGGGGGCTTACAAGGATGCTGTAGAGGGACTCTTCATCAGGGACTGTAGTGATAGGACAAGGGGTGATGGGTTTAAACAGGGGAAGTTTAGGTTAGAGGTAAGGAAGAAACCTTTTACTGTGACAGTGGTGAGGCACTGGAACAGGTTGCTCAGGAAGTTATGACTGCCCCACACCTGGTAGTGTTCAAGGCCAGGTTGAACACGGCCTTGAGCAGCCTCGTCAATTGGAAGGTGTCCCTGCCAATGGCAGGAGGTTGGAACAAGAGGACTTTGAGCTCCTTTCTAACCCAAACCATTCTATGATTCTATACATACAAATACTAACATTAGAATTTAGTCTAGGAAGGGAATTATGGACTACTGTACTAATGGTTGCACTAGTGAAAATTTCTCTAATCTAGATATGCCCTAACGTGTGTAAATCTGTGGATCTATTAATGAATCAGTGAGATTAGAGAAGATTGAAAAAAATTCAGTGCTGTGACATATTCAATAAAAGTGAAAGCCTGAAAATGTAATTCAGAAATTAATCAGAGCTTTTCACTCAATGCAGCTTCAAATGAAACTAGTAAGGATTTTACTTCATTTCACTTTTCCAGGTTGCAGCCTCTCTGGTTCTTATTTTGCCAATCCACTTTCTAGGTACTTCAGCATTGATTTAACTACCACTTTTTTCAACTACCACTTTTTATACAAATTACGCCCCCCCTCTTTTATAGCGTTTAACAATGAAGCAAGAGTCCATGTTAAATCTTCAACATTAGATGACAAAATAGGTCATACAACTCAGCAGAAAAATGTATAATACTTGTTGCCTGTTCTTTCACCTCTGCAACCTACATGGCCTTCAGATTTGTTACTTCACAATACTGTACAAAATTTATTGTGAAAACATGGAAATGGAATTGGAATAACACGCAAAACTCATATTGGAAGAACTGAAAATAAGTCAGTAGAAACTACAGGTTTTGTAGTTAAAGTTTGCAAGGAACCAGAAATTAGGGCACAATGGAGTTTTGTGAATAGTATTTCTAATTTTGCATTTACATAGAAAAAAAAATTATCTTTACCTTGCAAAATATTTCATCAATTTCATTGCACTGGGGCAACACAGATTTCCCCCTTTTTATAACATAAAACTGTCTTGTACTGTTGTGAAGGAATAGCAAACATAAAAATATGTATGTGTTTCTCTGCAGGATCTATTAAACCAACTCCTGCCAAGCAAGAAAAGTGAGAAAAGCCATCTCCTGTATATGGTAAACGAAACAGATTCCTTTATTCCATTAAGGAAGCATACTTAACTGTTTCAATTAACTTCAAAGGTTCAGAGAAATCATCTTCAAATATTTAACAAAGAGTGGATGTCCTTTAAAACATTAAAGCCATGTGAAAATCAAAACAAACAAGGTTAGGTGGATAAAGAGGAGTTTATTTAGAAGTACTCCAGAACTGCAAAACCTCCATCCTGGGATTTTCCAAGCATCAAATTACTTACCGCCTTCTCAAAATGCATCACTCCGCAAAGAAATTTCAACACATGAACCAATATAGCTTATAACTTAGTAGCTAGAGCATATCTCTTCAAAAGCAAACAGTGTATGTAAAGGACAACAAAATTTAGACCAAGATTTTATCTACCTTCCTATTATACAAAAAGTCTACCAGCTCTGCCTCTTTATTAGTATGAATGAAGAAGCCTAGTTACAATTAAAACATGCATATAGAGATGTGCCACCAAAAAAATTATGCAAATAAATCAGTGAAAGGATGTGAAGGCAATCCTGCAGTACTTTCATTAACACAATTCCCAAAGAAGGCACAGAGTTCTGCACCACTTTGGGCAACCATCTTGTAATATGTCACCTTATTTACCATATATTGTATTGTTTAATGTGGAAAATTGATTTTTTTCATTATAAAAGTAAAAATAGGCTTCATCTTACCTCCATCAGAAACAGTTGCTGACTGCAATGAGAAAGAGAAAAATAAGTGTTACTTAAGTTTCTAGTATTAGAAATCTCTGAGCTTCACATAGTTTTTTGAAATGTTAGCTACTTTTACCGTCTTATTATTAACAGATAATACAAGAGGGGAAAATCTAAAGAAACCAGCTGTTACTTTCTCATAGGAGTTTCCTCCCAACCATGAAATTCATCCCAGGCCTTTTAAACACCATCCTGGAACCTGATCTCACTAGTATTTATTGCACAAAGTACTTCCTGCTGTGAATAGCCACAATGCTTCCAGCAGTCCTTCTTAGATGAATAGCGTCAATCAGTTGGTGTATGTGAGAAAGCAGGTATCTTTAAACTGTCTTGCAAAGACTTAAAATGAAAACACCTCATTAACTTTTTTTTTGCTGCAAATGGAAATCAAAATTAAAATTAAACATTTTGTCAGTCAGGTGACTCTGAAAACTTGCCCTGCTGATCACTTCTGACTTCCACAGAGCCAAAAGGATGTTAAGAGTGTTTCCAAATAAGCTAGGCAAAAACTCCTCACCTTCTCTACTAGTACATCAAATTTTCAAGGACAAATAGTCTTCTAGTGACATGTCAAAGTTTATGTGCTTATCTGCCCTAAATTCCTCATCTTTGATTGCAAATTACCTCAAGGCAGCTAAAATTTTTACACCACCATATGGGTGGCCACTTCCCAAACATGGACCCCAGTGCTTATACCTTGACACTAAGCTGAGTGAAAGACTGGAAGGACAGCTCATTTTTTTATTGGTTTCTAATGGCTATTAAAAATTACTATTTTCTATTTCACTGCAAGACCTCACACTGTTGTTAATGTTCCCTGGAGAACATCACCTGTTATAAACTGTTGTGTCCTCACCATTCACAGAAGCAGCAGATCTACTATTTAATGCAAGTCTAAATTAGTCTCTATTGACATTATTCCTCTGGTGCTAATTCAGATAAACACAAAGACATCTTTCATGGAAAGATTAAAAAAATTATGGCCCTTCTTTAACTACATAAAAAGAAATGCTTCTGAATCTATGAAGCATATTAATATGTTCAAAAGTGTATCCAGGCCTCATACTATTTTTAATAGCGCTGTTTCAGGTATCAAAAAAGTGTTTCTGCTTTGGGTACAGTTCTTCAGTGTGGCTTTGGACGCCTTTCCTACTTCTACTTAGCACATCAGTCTAGTAAGCATACTATGCATTCAGAAGTTGTAATTTAATTCATGTTTGCGATTTACAAAATTTAATTTACACTACTGAAATCTGTATTATAAATACGATTGTTTCTAATTTCTTATTCACATACTGTACAGAACAGCTGATGAATAAACAATCTCAATGTCATTACTCAAACAGTGAAAAGGAGGATGACTCAAAGTCAAGTAATAGTATCAGTTTGCACATTAGACAGAAAAAAGTAAAAATACTTTCAAACTATACACAACTTAGGAACGGTCATTTACTTTTGCAGTTTGCATGAATCTGTATTCAGACATCAAGTATAATTCCTCTTGTTGAAAGTTATGAAGTAAAAAGAATAGGATTGCCATGATGTAAAAAGAAAACTTAGGCTTTTTTTTTTTTCAGTACCTGGGAAGCTAACAATTGTAAAATATCATTTTTAAAGGAAAAATGATGTGATTTCATAGAAAAGCTCAAGTGTTACACTAATAGTACTGCTTAATTAAGTTCTGTGGACAATGAGATACAGTTTTGCCTCAATCCATTTAGCATAACTTAATACAGTGAGCTTTCTACATAACATGTGATGGGTTTGTGTGTTTATGTTAAATGCTCTAGCTAATATGCATTACATTACACATATCAACATCTTAAAAGCTCTCCTTGCAAGGTCTCAGTAATTATTTTTAAACCTTTTTTAAAAGTAGTACCCATATGAAGAAAAGAACTTCTTATCAAAATATCAACCAACTACTTCTGTGCTATTCAGATATTTCAAACACTACACTTCTGTAGATCACAGAATAATTTAAGAACATTTCTTTAAATTCATCTTTGCAACTGAATTAAATCCACTTAATTCATCAAAACCAGCTAGAAACTAAAGCTTGTAATTACTGTGTAAGAATTCACAGTATTATGTTCACAACTTGTTTGTGAGTACTTAGAAATCTTAGAACTATAAACCTGTCAGAAACTGCATGCAATCCACAATTAGACAAAGCAGTTTCTGTTCTAAACTGTTTGTCTGAAACTTGTCTAGATTTGTCCAAAGGTATAAGTTGCAAGACCAGATTTTTTTAAATACTATGATGATCTCATTTTAAAAATTCACTGTGTTGGGGGCTGGTTTTTATTCCTCAGTAGTCACACTTAACCACCACTGGAGGCTCTTCAGGACAAAATCTGAGCTGCTATGCATATAATGTCTGATTGTTTGATGAAATTTAACACCACATACATACTAATAACTATCTATTAAAAACCTATTATTATTAATAATGTATTAAAAAGCTATAAAATTCAACAGATCCTGTGTGTAGCCATTTCTGAAAGATAAGAAAGGACAGGGTATGACCCTATGCCAGTTAGGACTAATGTGAATGTTAAAGAAAAGTATTTTGGTATTTCATTCCAAATGACAGGACATGCACGTATTCATTTTATGAATGTACATGTGAACTATCACCCAGAGATAAAATCGAACTGCATTCCATGATCAAATCTTTCACAACCAGATAAGCACTGAAATTAATCTTCAAATTACCCTGACTTCCAAACTGGTTTAGGAAAGAGCCCATGGTAGATGTCTGAGGGTACCAAATCACCAAAATCTAAAAAATAAACCTAGTTTAGGAAGACTAAAATGTCTTCAAGTGTATCTCTTCATGGGAACTTAGCTTGCTTATCTAGCTGAATTAGCAGCTGAGGCATACAGCCACACACACAGCCCCTGCAAGACTGGAGGATGCAACTCTCTCCCTCCAGACTTCAGGGCAAGATCCTGATCCCTGTGATCCCAGTGAAGAACTCAGCATCAGGGCCCGCAAGCTGAACAGTGGCTTTCCAGTTATCACACACCATAAAAGATGTCTCAGATCTCTGTAAACTGGCAAATGCACCAGCATATATTAGATAGCATCAAGTTCTGTTTAAGAGAAAACATGATAATTTCTCTTTGTATCATGTCTTTGCTAGGTGGAAAAACCAGAAGGGCTCATGAGTTTTTTGATGTTGTGTTCAGAATCTGCTTGAGACAAATCTAAAAGTGTTAACTTACAATAATTATCAAGAAGAAAACTACTTTGTGAGTACATTAATTCTTCTTCCGGAATACAAATAGACAACAAAGTATCTTGCACCAGCAACATGTACAGAGGGAGATAGGATATAAAAGAGAGTAATTCATAAGGTTGAAACAGCCTGTATCTTCTAGCTTTCATGGTCTACAACCTGCTAGATGTGTGCACCACTGCACGAAACCAGTCTGATGACATCTTTCAGTTGACAGAAACTCTTATCCAGAGAATCCACTTAGTTCCATTTTACAGAGATCAGGTCCCAAGAAAGTAACTAAGTGCTGTCTAAGTCTCCCATAATAACATCACACAGAAAAAACAAAAAATACCCTACCCATATCCCAGATATTACACAGAGCAAATAAATCCATGTGTACAGAATACCCAGATAACATAAAACAAAAATGTCCTTTTTCTCCACCTCAAGATTTGTCATTCAAGTCAAAGTCATGCTCAAGTACTTGAGTAGAACAAAGGGAAATATGCGGACCCTGGGAGGGGTGACACATACTAGGAAATGCCAGGCCTTAGCAATAAATGAAGCAACATGAAATCATCTGTGCTAATCAAATGTGGGCGAGTGCCTTCCTGAGGCAAAAAAGACTTATCTATTTCCAACTCCTTCTGAGATATGGAGGGATAAAATCTATTAGGAGAGTGAAGACGTATTCCTTTCTCCCAGCCTAATGACAAAATCACAAACTAAGCAGAAACACCTATTTATTTCCTGGACATTCAAACAGATTAAGAGAAAAAGGGATTAAAAATGATCCTTCTCTGTGCCCTTTTAAAAGTACAGTTTCTTCTAATACAGGCATCGACCTTTTGCTGCCTGCAAAGAATTCTCTGACTGCTGCCTTCAGAATCTGTTAGACTTGCCTAGCACAATATTATACTACACACACTGGTTTACAAAAGCCCCTCTAATTAAGCCTTTCCCTTTGGAATAGCATACCTTGCTCCTCCAGCCTTCTAAACTGATTCTCCCATATGATTTCAACATACAGAATGAGTTTGGAAAACTTATGTTCTTTAAGGGATGAAGCACTGAACATTTACAGACTGAATACAAATAGTCAACTTTCAAACATTCTGCCACTTAGCCCAGGGAAAGCCTATCACTCAGTCAACTATCTGTTTGCATCCTGCTGTGTTCAAACTCTTTATTAAATCACCTGAAGCAACTTCTCCTTTTGCCAAGGTATGAATTGTGAGCAGGTCCCTAGATCTTCAGTTACATTACTCCAGGACTTGCATTACATGCATGTATTTTTACCCTTTTAAATACATTACAGCATGAACAATGTACAAATGCCATGAACTCAAATGATCTCTGGTAGGGAGATCGTGTCTCAAAATATGTTATGCACTGTTCTAACATTTTAAATAAAAAATAAAGCCATAAGACTTCTAAACTATTGCTAAATTTTCCTCCTAATAAATGTTCTCAAATGTACTTCTCACCTAAATCTTAGAGTAATATGATAACATTTTATCCTCATTTCAAAACACTATTGCGATTCATTTCATGACTTAGAATCCTATGATAAGGATGCCCTTTCAGAATGCCACTTCAAGGAGGGCTATTACATAATTTGTCTTTTCAATTCTCTACCACTAAAGAAGTTCATTTATAAGACTTAATACAAAAGTACTACAGATGTAAGAATCCACAAGGAAAAAAGAAATACAGCACAACTACTGTAAAAGAATTTTGCTGAATACATTCTGCCCTGAAGGTTACAGGTTTTGTCAAATATTTGAGACTATAGAAACAATATATGAACTGTAAACAATGAGACATTTGGAATTCCTTTAAGAAATAAATGTTCAACTTTCTAACCAAAACAAAACCAACCTTATCACATACAGATATAGTGCCTTAAATGCCAAATCCATTCCTAACATGATTTTGAGAGAGGCATATACAACATATATACAGTTTCACCTAAAGATACAATATTGATGTAATGGTACAGAAAGCATATACACAATGCATTGCACAGAATTAAAAGACAGGCACAGATCATAAACATACTGATTTTTTTAGGTTTACACATACTGGGCACAGTTCATAAATGCATCTCAAAATCTGTTAGTTGGTACAATAAGCTTCCCTTTTCTCTGATAATGAAACACAATGTTTGCATTTACAAAGGAATTTTAACTCAATTACTTTAAAGTAAAAAAGCTTAATGGCTAAGCAAAAAGCATTCTGAAGGTGATAAGATTCTTCTCCATTTTCTTGCCAATAACAATAGCCTCTTCTAATTTCTCACTGCAACAATGCCTTGCTTGAGCTAAATATAATTCATATCACTTACCCGCTCTTCATAAGAAACGGCAGTTATTTTTCCTAACAGTACTTTTCCTAAATTCATCTTCACTTAATAGGGAAAAAACATTTCCTCAACACAGCAGCTTCTCAAAAGATTAAACTAAAAAATTCAGTCCTGTTCCATGCCTGTACATGCCAGTAAAGTTTAAAGGCATTTCGTATGAAGTTCTATTTTACTCCCTTTATGTTACCCATAGCAACAGGCCAATGCAGGAAGCTGTGGTTCGTCAGGGATTCAGATTAGATCTCAATTATCTCTCACCAGAAAATCTAGATCATTTTATATAAATCATTCCAATCGTATTTCAAAACGTTTCCTGTAACAAATCAGGAAAATAAAATGACGAAGAATTGTGTGATAGTCCTGTATCCGATAAAACAGATTTCCAAGACAGTTTTCAGGAAAACATTAGTTAATCACCCTAACATTAGTTATAGAAATATTTACATAGTAAACCACTATTTTCAGAGGTTTACATAATGTAAGCCAGAATAAAGTAGGACCTCAAATGGTCTATTCTGCTTAACTTTTCAGTGGTTACCACTAGAAATTGCTTGTAAAAATCCACAGCATAAGGAAATCTGGCATATTTGGTTAAAGCCAGGAGCAGCCCGTTGTCACTAAAGACAAAAGTCTCCTTCCAGAAACCAAGTGATAGTCTCCCTTCCTTCCTTGCTTCCTGAGCCTGTGCTCAACTGATGTTAAGGCAGTTCTGTGCACAGCCTCTTAGGAACAGAGAGCAAAATAGGCTACTTGTAATGCAAGAGGGAAGTGCTATTAACTTGCCTGTGACAGCAGTGTCTTCAAAAGACTGTATATGGAAAGTATAAGATTTCATGAAGTTTATTGCTATTCACAAGCAAGTAACAATAGCATCTAAACCATTCATTGTTGTTATTTTTAAGCAATTAGAATACAATTTTCTGATAAAAATAAAACCCAGAATTGCAAACTGAGAATGCTTAGTGGGCACTTTTATGCTAGAGGGATCTCTTTGAAGCCAGGGTGGACTTACTAGTAGTAGTAGTTTAGGAAAGAGGAATCTTCTCCCTTTCTCAATGCAGCACTTCCACACAGTTCCTAGGTTGAGCCCCTAATATAAAAACAACCCTATAAAGAAGGCATATATTACTCTGAACTTGGTATAGACAGAAATGAGGTAAAAAGGTTAAGAACCTTTTCTCCAGATCCCACAGTAGAGACTGGTTTGCAAAAGACAGTCCAAGTCTGCACAGCTTCCAAATTTTGGGCTTAGGATGAAGAGATGTAGTTAACAGAAAAAAAAATCAGTCTTCACAATTTAATTTGGAGTGATCAGAGATGAAATTTTAAGCTAATTGCATAAGCATATTTCAACAAGCATTCCAGAGACATAAGCAAATTGCTGCAGTGGACAAAGTTTACTTTTATGAATGACGACTTGTTTGAGTAGGGACACCACTGCACTTCTGAATGCTGTCTTCTACAAGTATTTAATACAATGAAGAAATGCAATGGAAACAAATGGGTGGTTAGACAGGAAAGAGTGTGTTTTACAAATTATACCCTCCATTATTTTACAACTTAAGAAGCTAATGCCCTGTGACATTTGAACAGAAAAACAGCACAGTGTTCAAAATTTATAATTTTATAAAGAAGAAATGCCACAGCTGTTTACGTACTGCATTTTGCTTGATATTGAACAAGTGGGATGCAGAATGTATTTTCACTGTCAATGCCTTAACCAAACAGCAACACCATTACAAATATGCAGGTAACCAGGTGAATAAAAATCCTTCCACTGGGTAAGTGAAAAGCATAAATGGATCAGGAACGCCTAGAGAACTTTCCTGTGAACACCTCTTTGGATTAAGACAAGAAAGGTTTCATCAATAGTTTTTACTAATTGAGCGTTAACCTAAATCCTCTAGAAATCGCCTAGGAAGACCAAATGTACTAGCAGAGTTTTAACAGGTGAAAATGTCCCCCATAAGAAAACATGAATGACTAGGAGGAAAAAAAATTCCTACAAATGCAATGGGATGTAGCTGCAAGAGTAGCAGTTCACTGGAGCAACTGCAGGGAACATTGTGGGTGGGCGATATTTTATACATTCTAGGCACACATACTTGGCATTATAAACCTAATAATCCTTTCATTTAAACAGACCTTTTGAGTTGTTGATTTTATTTCATTGAAATAAGCATTGCACATCCACATTTTTTCCATACAGTGACTCTACCACAAAAAAGGTCTACCAAATAGACAGTACCAGTTAATGCTAATGGCTACAAAATGTCATGTGACTCTGAAAAGCCTTTAAAAACCTCACATCCCTCTATACTTTCATTTTCACAAGTTATTTTGGCAGCTGCCTAATTCAAGATCTTCCGATTTTGTGTACCATATTTGTAAACCAGGCAGGCAAATCAAAGTTCAAAGGTCAAAAGCAGAAGGAATGCTAATTTGTTGAGTTATTAATGGAAAGTGTTAAAATATAACACAACAGCTTTAAAAGCCTTGTTCAGATATACCAAAGATGACATTTGTAAGCCCACATCCATCTGCTTATAGAAGCTAAACTGTGGAAAGGGGTAGAGACCCCAGATACTGCTGATCTGTTTTTCTCTTCTACCCTCCCTCCACTTCCTGCTCATATTTTCTTTTCTACGTTTGTTTTCAGAGCAGAAAAAACTGAACAGAAAGACAGAGTGACAGGAAGCCCGGATAAGTTTTAAGTTGTCAGAAGATGAATAGGATTTCATCTATCCCTGACTCCTAAAGAAGAATACACACCCCAAACCCACCAGGCAGCTAGAAAGAGGCAATCCCTTTGACCAGCTCCCAGTAAAACATATTCCTACAGTAAATATGACACTGGTAGAATGCACCATCAAAAACCTTGAATCTCATCAAGTATTTATTTTCTTATCTCATATTAAAGAAAGTAACAACTACTTGCATGAAAGCCAGAGAAAAAAAATATCTGTTAAGAATGTGATTTATCTCACTGACCCTAGGTACTGAAATAAAACTGGAGTATCAAAACCCCCACACAATTTAAGAAAACTTTGCTATAACATAAAATGGGAGGGGAGGATTTTCCTAATTCTCCAAATTTTCTATAATCTGTCTAAATATATTAGATATCTTTTTGTCAATGATTTGTCAGCTACTCAATATTAAACAGATCCCATATATGCTGCTGATTGAGAGGGAAGATTCTGTTCTTTATAATGCTGCGATTTCTTTCCATGTATTTTAAAGATAAAAGTCCTTCCTATTCCAGGGAGATTATAATGAAAAATGTTTTCAAGACAAACCATTTGGAATCTGCTCATGTAGAAATAACCGGAACACAAGCTTCCTTGTCAAACGCCAATTCCCATACAATAAATTCAGCAAAGGGAATGGAAGCAAACTGCTGTTCCGGGTGCCCCCTGCTGTCTGCCTGTACCTCTGAGACTGATAGACACATTTTAAAGCGACATTCAGGAAGACTTGCCATCCAGAAATCTACTCTAAACCCAAGTATTTGGTTTTTAAAGCAGTTTTGTAAATTTTGAAAAATGCTTCTGTATATCCTGATTGTAAACAGATAATAAAAAATACACTTTTTCCAAAATGTTTTTGAAATAATTACGATTTTTATCCTTCTGTTGATCAACATTTTAAGGCAAATAAATTCTCTCTGCTAATAAAACCTTGCAGAAACAGCATAACTTGCACATCCACATGGAAGGTGATTTGCAACCCAATAGTAAATTAAAATCAAATTACATATTAAGGAGGATACGGTTAAGTCACAGATAACTGAAACACATTAAGCCACTTGTAAATTTCTCACTACTGTAGACAGAGTCTTTAAGAATCAAGACTTGGAGGAAAGCAACGTAAAACTAAGCATGAAACCTACTAATGTTTAAGCAAACAATGCAGATATATCTTCCTGAGCCTTTCAGTTGTTTCTTTCCCTTTTCATTTTAAAAACTGGTAGCTTTGCTGTTATACTTGTAGCATTAAAGACGTTTGTACTCTGAGGCATAAACACATAAAGATAAGGACTATAATGTAAAAAACTGATAATACAGCCAGCTCCTTTACTTACAAAATATGCGTTTTCTGAGCAACAAAAAGTCATCTGATGTTTTGTATCAAAAATATCGTATTTTATACTTTTCAGCTATTTTCAGTTATTTTAATAATCCTATCATCTGGATTCTGGTTTATTGGAAAAAAAATCCAGCTGGAAGAAAATTAAAAATCACTTTAACTGCACAACGTAGGAAACACTGTAGCAATTAAAAGGTTAACATAGCTGTAACATGACATTCTTGCTTTACAGAAACACATGCAAGTGTAGTGAAAATTAAGTGAAAGATTAACAAAAATCTTCTTTAAAGAAGTATCTGTATATCTACTATACTCACTCCACATGTAGAAACAAGACAGTGCTAAAGAAAGACTTAAAACATGTCTATAAAAATGGTGTAGTAATTTAATAATACAGCTTATATAGAAAGTCAACTTAAATACTTATACTTACAAACTTTGTCTCTTTAAAACCTCATTGAATCCTTAGAAGCATTATTTATCTTATTTCACTGAAAGATTTCTTAGCTCAGAAAACTACTCATTAAATCACATTCCTGTTTTCTGTTCACTTTAGACAAACAAAACTTTATACTTACAGACACTTGACTATCAGTAAAAGTTTTCTCCATGTATAAATAGTTTAACAGATCATTGTTAAGAAACAGTCCCTTCAACTTTATTACTACGTTCTTTCTGAACACATATTTACTTCTTCCAGAGTCCAGTAAAAAATGAGGCTTCTCTGTCTGTTGCCCTATCAACACCTCTCCTATTCTCCTCCCTCCCCAGCATATTCTCCGCCCTCAACACTGGTTCTGTATCTTCTCATCAAAAGGAACAGGCAGCTTTTAAAATGGTGTTTAGGCAGGTCCTGAGTAACAATAAAGATTCTGTGAAGACAACAGAATGCTGCTGAGGAATCTGCTAATGCAAAATGCATTCGCTAAGGGCCTACAGGACTCTGTCTTAAACATTTGTCCAAACTTGTTTTAAGCATTGAGTCAACATTGTTTACTTCTCCAAAGTATTCTTTCTTAATACATTCCCCTTTGATGAGTATATTATCTGAATGAATTAGGTCATCAATCCGCATTAAAAATACTTACAATATAAACTAAAAATATCTTTTAAAAAAATTGTTAAAACTTGTAAGACTCACAGCAAATTTCTTTCAGTTTCTGGCATGTAGGTACGTGTCCCGTATGATTACAATCACATGCATGCATATTGTGCAATCTATCTCATCCTACCAAAACGCTCCGCGTTCCTTTGAGTAAGCAGGGCATTGGCATTTACAAGGATTGCATTCCAAGTGAAACATGATTCTCCTAATTTTCAATACCACACCTACCCTCCAGAGCAGCAAATCTGTGTGTTTTCAGGAAGAAACACACACATTTTCTGCACAACAAATAATGCTTAAATACCATCCTTGTGCAGTTCCTCAGTCCAGATACAAGTAGAGGAAGGGTTTTTTACTGTATCTCTTTTACTGTATTTCTTTAAGTATCAGAAGAACAGATGAAATGTTCTGATGATTTAATACTGTAGAAGCTCCATAGGTGACTTTGGTTTTTAAACTTCACTGGACTGATAAATCCATGAAAATTAAATTCACTTCAAATTAAATTGTTACTCATAGCCAAAATCAGAGCATTTTAAGCACAGATATGGGGTAGGAAACAAATAGTGCAGAGCTACAGTGCTATTGTTTTTGCCATATGTATTCTGTTTTTATACCCCAGAAATACCAATTCAGTTCATTCAATAACTCCTTAATTCATTTCCTAACACATAGAACAAAAGTCTCTCCTTACCCCCATTAACACACAACTTGACAAAAAGACATACCAGGTAACACAAAGAGCAGCCAAGGGAGGGTAGGAAAAGCGAGGCATGAAACCAGTCACCCAGTTCCTCATTTTCATCAGGAAATCGCATGGGCACGCAGTGTCACAGCAGAAGCTCTAACCCAGAAAGCTGCAGATGCCCTCTCCCTCCATCAGCTCTAGCACAAACAATAAATACTCTCAGAGCCCACGGCAGTTACACTGCACTAGGAGGTACTATGGTCTGTGAGCCCTTTACTTTACAAACAAACTAGTTTACACCAAGTGAAAGGTAACTCGGCTTCCTGTGCCAAAAGCATAATCCATAATCCCACAGTTAAGAGAAGCTATGTCCATCCTTGACTTTAAGAACATAATCAGTCCAGAACATGGGTATATCAAACCCAATATTATGTTTCCAGTAGTGGCCACACATGGGTGCCTACTGACGAGTAGCACAGGGCAACATATAGGACATTTCCCTGATTACATTCTCCCAGACTCCAGGTATTTTTAGTTCAGAAGATCTCCTGAACCTGGCATGGCTTGTCTCCTAAATGATCCCCACTGCCTCTCTTTTCCAAATACCTGTCCACTTTCCCCCCAGGACATGCAAATTTCTTACATCCATGGCACTCAGGGCTGAGGCATCCCACAGACCAACTCACTTCCTGCATGAACAATCTCTTTCTTCTGTTGTTTGTTTTGCTCCTGGCTCCAGCTACGTTTAATTAATGGGGCTGACTTCTTATCCAGAAGGAGACAGGGAGAAGTCAATCCCAACTCCTTTTCCATGCCTCCCATGATTTTGTACTCTTTCTTACACCATTCTGAATATTTTCTACTTCTAATATACTATAATATATTTGAAATAAAGAGAGTAGGTGTGGGCAAATCAGGGATGTTTACAATGGAATCATTATAGGGTATTTATCTCTATTCCTTCCCTGGTAATTCATAACACAGGATTTTGTTTCACTGCTACTGTACTAAGCTGGTGTTTTCATGCAACTCTCCCTTATAACTCAAAGACCTCACTTATGAGAAGAAGCAACTCAGAGACATACCTATCATTTGATACATGAAGCTAGGGTTATTTTGCCTCATTTGCATTGCTTTACATTTCTCTGCATATATTTTCATCTGCCATTTTGTTGTCCAGTCATTCAGTCTTAAAAAAGCATCCTGCTCTCATCTTCAGAGAATGTTGTTGCCCTTATTACCTTGAGTAACTTCACCTCACTGCTCACCTTTTTGGGAGGAGCCTTAAAAGATGCTCTTGAAGCTACAAGTGTAATAAGGAACTGAAGTGAGGGCCAGCCTCAAAGGGCTCATTGTGTGTTTCAGTAACAGACCCCAGCGCAGTAAGCTCTTATTCTGCCTTAATGCCACGCACCTCATGAATTAGATAGAAGAACAAACAGTTTCAGTTAAAAGAGAGTAAGCCCAATTTGAAAGAATGCTAGGTACCAAAGGTTACAGAGAAAGACACTCTTGAGATATTGCCCACCTACCAGAAGTCTCAGCTCTGTAAGCACTGATGTTTCATCACTATACAAGGAAACCAGAACCAGTGGGTTAGAGCCAAAAGCAAGGTCTGATATTTATATTGCTAAATTAAGGGATAAGACCCCTCTGCAGCTTCAGGTAGTTACTTTAACTTCTTCACCATGGCTGATCCTTGTAGCTCCACAGAAGTGACTGCAGCAGAGATGTTGACAACTTAAGAATTCACCTGTATCCATTTAATCACGCATCTTAAGAATGGCAGTACTGCTGCTGAAGATTTATGCAGAATACAAGTCCATATCTAGTCCGTGAAAATACATACTGTGCCTCTTGTTCTATGACAGAAATCAGCTTGCGTTAGAGAGCCAAGCCCAGAGGCTATAAGGCTTGGACAGCACTTGAGTGGCAGGGTCAAACAATGTACTGACTGCTTCCTCAGGGAGAAATTTCTCCAAATAGTGCCAACTGCCTTTTCACAAAGGGGGAGAGAATCTCCTATGGAATCCATCCTAGGCAACACTGTTAGCTCCTTCTCAGGCACCAAAGTAAGGGATGAGCACTGCCATATGCACCTCACAAAGGAAGTAGAGATCAGATCCAGCTCTCAGCACATTCTCTGACTACTCCACATTTTACATGCATATTTGCATAGCAAATTTCTCCAGAATCTGAAATAAATAAAATAACCCAAAGGCAGAAGAAAAGACTAAACAGTAAAATTATCAAAGTATGGTCATTTTACCAATTGCAATAACAGAAAATAAATCCCATTATTCTCAGTGTCTGGAAAAAAAAACCATAAAGTTTAACATTTTGGATTGCACCTAGAAATAAGTATATCCAATTCACAATAAAGAGGTTGCACACAACTGTACTCATCTGTTGACCAAATTACCTTTGTCAGATACTTTACAAATCAATGTGATAAGCATAAGAACTTTGCAGGATGAAGTCTACAAATGCAAGGAAGACTTAGGAGCATATATTGGTAATCTCTTAAAAATTATGGCACAGTACAGAATAACAGCAAAGGCCTAACATTAATGCTACTGCCCAATCTGTGGAAAAAAATATATGTATACTGCTAGCATTTTGTTTCCTTCTTTAAGGAGTAACAATGGATATAACTAAAGTACCTGGTAAGATCACACATGCCAAAGTAAAAGCCTGAAGATCCTCTAGAGTATGCTGAAGTGTTTGAGATTCTTAACAGAGCAGTCTAGAGAATCAAATGTGAATAAAATATGCTGTTGGAAGTCTTTAAGACACACTAAGAATGATGACAACAAACAAAAATTTCTAACAGATAACACAGGCACCATCCAGAATGAGATGATGATAACCCACACACATAGTGTCTTCATCTGTATTAGTCACATCAATAGCACCATAAGCTACTGTTGTAATTCCAAAGACAGCTGGTGCTTTCTGACCCCTATCATACCACCAAGCTCTCCCAATCTCCTATCAAGTTGTTTGCGTCCAAACTGCTGGGCACAGTGATGCTAGCTAATAGGGCTTACCTGTAAACCAGGTCTGAAAATACATGCTGGCCCAGGACAAAGTCATGTAAATGATAACTCTAACAGTGTGACAGTACAACTATTGCAATCCCCTGCTTGCCCTGTGTCCTGGCACTGCTTCACTTGCCAGCACAGAAGGTAAACAACTCCAGCTGGATTGTACCAGTCAAAGGTTTGAACAGAGCAGAATGCCTGGCAGAAACCACTGGATGCTTTCAAAGCCTTATACTGATTAGCTCCATGACCACATATGCTACAGTAATTCAAGGTAAAGAAACCAATGTTTATTGTCATAACTAACTTTCATTATTTAAAGCTAGATATTATAGCTTAAAAGGGCTTGAGCTATTATAGGAAGTGGCTGTAAAATCATTAAGCACATATCTCACATTTTGCACTGTCCTACAAGATGACCCCTGGTGGCACGCTTCAAGAAACAGGATCTGTCATTCACTGCTGCTGGCCCAGCGACACTAGACAAGCTCTAGCAAAAGGAAAACAGAAATAGAGACCCTAGACTGTGCTCACAGAGCCATAGGGCACCCAAAAAAAACATCAGTTAGGAACTGGACTTCAGAATATCCATACGGGAGACAGGAGTTAGCCCTTTAATGCCCCTTTCACTAGCATGCTAGAAATACAGAACTACCTTTTACATACAGAAATGGAGATTTCATTCATGCACACAGTTTTATTTCACACTTGGCCTTTTCTCCAAGCTCATGCAAGCAGACAGCAAAACTGTCAATTTGTCAGTTACATCGTAGATGAAAAATAGGACAAAATACATGCAAAAGATCCAACGCTTACAGGTAGTACATGGTAGAACCTTTCTATACTGGAAGCCCATGGCAAATTATCATGGCTTAAAAAAAGGCAGTGAAGCGTAAGACAAAATACATAGTTTAAAATTCACAATTATAAGCTAAGAATGAAGAGGCCTCCTGATTCAAATTACATAATTATACTGGCCAGCGGTGGCATTCTGGCTGTGGAAATGACCTAAGAACATCAGGAAAGCAAGCTCTGCCGGGAGAGTTAAATAGATAAATAGCTTTTATCAGACCAACCAGGGTCAGAGAAGTTAGGAGCATGTTTAGCTTTTCGCATCTGATTCTCCCAGTGTACTAGCTGGTCTAATGCAAGCTATTATCTCTCTGTGTAAGCTTTGTCTGATTATTTAAATCAGTCAAACAAAGACAGGTACCTACTTAACTCATTATTGAGTCAAATGAGCATTTAGGGGGAGTTGCCACCCACAGATGCCAAAGCTAATATCCAGCAGAGACATGTCATTCATTAGTATAAAACCCTTATACCAAAGAGATGTGTTGTGTGCTTTCAATTAGCAGATGAAATGTAAAAAAAATAGTTGCTTCAGTGAAATTAACAAAACAGGAAAAAAAAAATCAAGCATTATCCTCTGTAATAACAGCTAATAATACAACATTATTAATGGTATTATTAAGGTAGAATATTCTACCAAAAGTCCTCACACTGATTTTTAAAAGGAATAAATGATACATTCCAACTTTGAAAACATTACCAAACTCTACAAATTTTCTCCAACAATTTTTTTTTCATATAGGATATAGCTTTAAGGTTTCCAAAACAGGGTGAAGACGAGAAGAAAAGCATCAACAGCCGTCTCTTTTGTCCTCGTATTCAGTTAAAAGAATTAAATGGTCTTTACTTTTTAAAAGATCTCTACATTGAAAGAGTATTTAACAATAGTCAAAGACCATGACACTTGTTTACCGAAGATATTATGTCTCTCATGATGCTATTCTGCCTTATTTTTAAGCACAGAGCAATACCAAATGTACAAGTGCCATGAAGATTTTCAGGAAAAACAGCAGCTTTAAGTGTTCTCCTTGTCAATGAAGAACTCGAATTTGTTGACTTTTTGGGAACACTGCAAAGGTCCCCTATTTTACCAACCTCAAGAAAAATTAAAATATGAACAGAATGACCTATAGTTGAAAGTATTAAGGAATCTGGTTCCAAAATTGCTAAACAGTAAAAGGATTACCCTGTTTAATGCAATTTTTTTACAAAGGCAATGCCCTAGTCTCTGCAGTCTCACAAATTCACCTTTAATGTGTTTATAAATCTATAAACAATGCGTTTGCCCAGACAGAATCATGCAAGAGGAGAGCATTGGCACTTACCTACAGGGAACAAAAGTAGGAAGAAAGATAGGATCATGCTCAGAAACCTAAATAATCCTAAATCACTGTAAGTTTCATTTAGCTTGAGCCACACCGTGCAAATATGAACCAGCAAACATGCTATAAAGTAAAATTGGTGGAAATCACAGAATTTTAATGTGGCTATTAATGGACACTATTTCATAACAACATGAAGTCACATAAGAAAATGTATTACTACACACAAAAAAGGAATCTGTTGTTAATGAAACCAGATTTCTTGTAATCTAATAAAAAGTTTAAACGCATTTCTTGTGAAAACAACATAATTAAGGTATATACTAGACATGCTGATTTTCTGAATCAAATTCCAACTTACAAGATAGTCTTATTCAGCCCTGGTGTGAAAAAAAAAACAATTTCCACAGTTCAGAAATAAAATTGCATGGTTTATGAGACATTTTCTATATCATTGTCATAGTATAGCTGCACCCACTAAATTTGCACTCTCATCCTATTTCAATCAATGCAAATTTAAAATAATCTTGTATACAGGCTCTATTAGTAAAAACAGTAGCTAGAGGTTAATCTTACAAACTTGTCTGTTTTCTTCTATGTATAATACAGCTTCTGCAGGTAAGATGAAAATGCTTAAGGGAAAGGCAACTATCATCAAAGCCAATTCTAACCTGAAAAGAATATTGTCTGTGAATGTATAGCCAGCCATAATCTAATAGTTTAAAAGAAAAATTAAATGTTTTCTTTCAATCATTTGTTTTATTTATTAAAATAATATATATTAATATGCTTTATTCTTGCATAGATTAAATAAAAAGAAACTGCAAAGAAATCACGCCACCTTATGGCAGAAGAGAGCAGAACCGACGGCTGGCATTTCACACACCACAGCGCCAAGGATGAGAGGAGAAAGTTCATATTTTCACAAAAAATCCAAATACAGCCTTCTTCAGACCCATAAGCAAATGAAAAGTGTTCAGCATATGCCCATAAAAGAAACTGCATGGAACCTACTTATACTGCTCAATTTAGAAGACTAAGTTAGATGCCAGCAGGAATCAAACCCACAAGCTCAGAGAAGCATCTTAATTTCCCAAGTTCACGTTTGGGTTAGTGCTTTATCTGTTCTGCTAACATAACTAGGAAGAACACAAAAGCAAACAAGTAGCCTATATAATACACTCATGATCGTTATTCCAAAGGTGGAGTCTCTAAGTATTTCCTGGTATTGTTATTTCTTCTTCCATCAACTCTAAATAGATGGCCTGAAATAATCTAAACATGTACTAACAACACTGTGTTCTAGTACACTTAGTATAACAGTACTTGGGAAAAGTGCTGCAGTAGCAATGTTAAAGTTAGAACCAAAATCAAAACACCTTAAAACTATTTTGTTTGTTGGAGTTTCTTTAATTCTTCTCTGGATTGGTATTTCTCCTGGTGGCTGGGATATCAACATCTTATGGCATGCAGAGGGACAAAGAAGAGACTTCAAAGTCAAAAGAAGCAATTGACAGAGAGCAGTCCACACCCAAATAGTCACATGTAGCAAGGGAATCATCCAAATACAGATTTTAATACAGATTGCTTCTTGTCCAATTCACATCTTGACCTAGAATGTAAGTTTCCCCATCCAAAGTAACAGCTTTAAAAACTAGGACACTGGGTAACAGAGAGAGCCTCTTGATCCCTCCTGTTCATGCTATTCAATTTATATATATTGCTGAATACCAGCTAAGACATAATGGAGAAAAATTGACTTTTTAGGCCAGTAACTATAACACATCTCTGAAATATAGAGAAAGTATCAAGTCCCTATTTTAATGAATATTTATATATGTAAAACAGCTCCAAAAAATAAATTAAATTATAACCCTGGTGTTTAAAACACTTTCTCAAATACGAGATGTGCACATAAATCTGTAAGAAATTTCAATCTGGAAGAATGTGGTATGAACTGGTTTTCCTATTGCACATGAATTACTAGCACTAGGCTATTAGATATTTTGAGAGGATTCTCTCCTACTGCAATCAGAAATTCCGTCACAACTAGTAATATATATTAACAAGCTTTTTTAATTTAGAAGAATCACCATTTTCTGATTAAGAAAGATGCAACTACACAGGTAGGTCGCAAACAGCTTTATCCAGAGGATCTTGCTCTGTTAGTTAGGCGCCTACTGTATTGCAGTTATGAGTGCAAAGAAATGACAAAGTATTTTCTATGACTAGAAAAAAAAAAGCAAGACACTTAAAAGCTTCAGACAAGATAGGAATAGATCACAATGAAAAACATTCTTTAAAACACAAGAAACAAGTAATTACAGTTCCTACCTGCATTCCCTAAGCACGCCAGAAGCTTCTTCCATATATTCTCTTCCCTAAAAAAACAGTGCTCTGAGCTCCCCTTTTCTTCAGTTCAGTGTCAGTGAAATGCCATTCTTCCTACATTTTCCCACCACAGGAAACTCAGAATATCTCCTTCTACCCTCCACCCATCACAAACACTTTTTAAACACCTCCTTCCCATGTAGAGGACTTACTGTGCCACATTCCCTCCCATGCCGAAGAGAGGTATAATCTGTATTACATGGTTCCTATGCCAAGAGCTCTGCATACATTTTGTTCCTCTCCAACCACAAACCTTCTTTCAAGATAAGTGTGACAAAGGGGTAAGGGTAAAATTCCTCCATTCACCTTCACATCACTATAGGTCAGGTTTTTCCAAGGAAACACACCAGAGAAGAAGATATAGAGAAGCCATATTCTTACAGCTGGTCGAAGAAGGCTCTTAGCAGAGCAGCTTTTTAAATTCAGATAGCTTTTCATTCCTTGTTTTTACCAAAATTGATGAGATTTGGCCTAAGGCTCAGGCACCAGCTGATGTTATACCAGATGTGAAATAACATATTACGCTCAAGAGGCCAAAAATCACCATCACCAATGACCAACACCAAGTAGATTAGGAATTCCCTTTTTATCAACTGCTGACATGTAAGAAGGAAAAACATATTTAAGTATTTCTTAAAACTTTTCCATACTCAGTGGATAACATTCTTAGGAAGTTATATGAAGAGCCTGGTCCAGAAACAAATTCAGCCCCACAAAATTTCCTCAATGCAATGATCATCAGCTGAATGAAAAAACAGAACATGATAAGGCATGATGAGCATTTGATTTTTTTAATATGATATCATGACACAGTTTCTAAGATATTATGAATATTTTGATCAGCAAAACTGCATTGATTTGCTTTACATGACCAGTTGTGATGACGGAACCATAGAACAGTTAGGGTTGGAAAGGACCTTAAGATTATCTATTTCCAAACCCCTGCCACGGGGATGGACACCTTGCACTAGACCATGTCACCCAAGACTCCATCCAGCCTGGCCTTGAACACTGCCAGCGTTGGAGCATTTATCACTTCTTTGGTAAAATAAAGTCAAAAATCCCCACAGAAATAACAGCCATTGCTGGCATTAAGTTTAACTATTAAAGAAACACTGGAAAAGTCAGGTGATATATGAAACCTGTATTCCCCTCACCTAAATAACATATGATGATTAGTAACTTTATTACACTATAGATAATACTTTCTCTCATTAATGATCAGCATTAACTACTGTAGGTTCCTCTCCAAGACTTACTCTCAGTTTTATGTGAAAGTTATTTACCTCAAGGTCATCCAGAGAGCGAGTAATACTAAATCGCTTAGATCTTCCAAATGATCTTCGAACAGAAGAACGTGGGGGAGGAGCCTGATTTAATCCCATTGGATGTCCAAATTTTGCACCCTAAACGGAACAGAGAATATGTATTATTATTATTTTACTTATTCAGCTTTAGTACACTGCTGATCATAGTGACAGCACCTGAATTGTAAGCATTGGTAGGTGCAGAATTCCAAGGTGATGGATTTGCAAACCTGTAACAGGACCACAATTTCAACACAAGCTGGTCCCTTCCCACGCCCCTGTAAAATCATGTATTGACTTTAACAGCCTCAAGTCAAATATCATAAATATTCAATATTAAGTTACTGTATAAACATGAGTCATCAGGTTGCTAAAGTGCATATGCTACACGTCAGTATTAATAGACAGTAGACAGGGCTTAATTAAAAACAAGACAATCCTATCTCTTTACTGTCTTAACTGAAAAACATGTACAATGACAAAATATGTGTCTTTCTACAGGAAATTACCATCCTAGAGATCAACTCACCCAGCTGCTGTTAGAATCTTTCCCCACACTTCTAAAAATCTTCCTTCCACTCCTTTTTTTGTCTTTTAAAAACGCCTGTTAGTGTGAAGTCCAACATTTTAAATCACACAGTAAAAAATGCAGGAAATTTTGTTCTGAAGAAAGAAACCACCTCACTTGGATGTTCTATGTCTAGAATTGGTGCTGCAATAATTACGTCTAATGGCTTTCTCTTTTCCCCATAATAATACTCTTTCTCAAGAGTCACCAGATATCAGTTAAGCTATGACAGCTCAGTATGTACATATTTGGCTTATGGCAAATGGCAAAGCGTAAGCTTAAACCAAAGAGTAGGCACATAGTGACTGGTGCTAAGCAGATGTACATAAACTCACTGCATTATGAAAACTTGTGAGTATGTGCCTGAAATTTTGGATTCCTTTCTGTAACACTCAATGTAAAGTAAATTCCTTCCTGTCTTCTGATGCTTTTTTGCTTTAGAAAGCAAAGGCTTTTAATTCAGAGTAAATTTTCTTCTATTTCATTTCAGCATCTTTCTTCATCACAGTAAGATTTAAAATAAATGCATTTGTCGTTTTATAATTGCTTATTAAATTTTACATTTGCATTTTATTCAATTTTATATTTGTATTTATTTCTTCCTTTGGGCAGGTTGCTGTGCTCTCAATTCTGAAATACTTTGGTATCCCTTTGATCATTTCTTTGAAAGTCTATATACATCACATTAACCAAAAGGACAATCATAAATTTCATATTCTTCTAATCTCATGCAAACGGTGAGTAGGGAAGAGCACTGAAAGTATTATACAGCCTTCTTACTGCAATTAAAAAAAAAGGGATCCAGCAGAAGGTATCTGCTTATTTGCTTATTCCCATGGAGTAAACACAATTCTTTAGCAACAGGGCTCTGACTGCCACCGGTATTCACAACACATTCTGTTTACAAGCACTCAGAAATGCCGAGACATAACACAGCATAGAGGAATCTGGATCCCAAGTACGTAGCAGGGTTCAGCACAGCAACAGGCTGAGACTCCAGCTTCTTCATTCAGTATTAAAAGTGATATATTTTTATATGAAATCTCAAAATCTCCTTCCCTTCCAAATTTCAGCTTACTAAGGGTTGGGTTTTAATTGGTTGAGAAGAAAACTGGGCAGGTTCTGCTAAGGAAAAACTCAGAATCTGGCAACTGGAGATCAGCTGCAAAGGTTTTTAAGAGAATATTTTAAAAGTACAGTATAAACAAGGAAAGACAGCTTTCGCTAAAATGATCAACCACATGCGTGGTAAGGAAAGATGCTCTCTGTCAATGTTCACAGATAGCACCCACGGGAATGAGGACAGTTCCTGGGTTTTTGAGCAACTTTTCAAAGTTCATCCCAGCAGGTACCACTGAGGTGGTTCTCACTTGGCTCATACCTTACAGGCACAGCAGTCTTACCTGTCTGAACTGAGAGCTTATACCCAATGCTGTAATCTGTGTCCAACAGTGAACTCCACATTAAACCCTGACTAAATTCAGCAGTATCCGCTGCTATTACAGCATAACAAAACAAAACACTAACATGGCTCCTCCTGGTATATTCCTGTTAAAGCAGCATTAATACGTGTGCACAGCCACTAGGTTTCACTAGCCAAGTATGACCACACTAGTTTTGCATTCTTCAAGTTTTTAATCTATGAATTAGTAAAAAAACCCTATCAGACTGCAAACAGCTCAGCAAATTCTAAGACCAGTGAAATTAATGGCATCATTAGTGCAAGTACAACTGCTATTTTGAAACTAATGAACTGGTGTAACTATTACTGGCTTGATGGTCTTGCATGTATTTCTCAAAATAAGATGCACCCCTCAGAGGACTTCACCTTCATAAGAGAAAAATGGTGAAAGGAAACAAAGGCAAAACACTATCAATAGCAGATCTATTTTGAATAACAAATAGACTTTCACTTTTCTTTCTCATCCAGCTCAGAAAGAATACAAACCATCCAGTGTATGTTTGAATAGTGGAGATTGGTGTATACAATTCTGAAAGATTCAAACATACAGCTAGAGAACACACTCAAAAAAATCTTGAAACTGTAACACTACAAATTGAAGGAAGAGGAGCAAACTGCCTGAAGACAAATCTAATTAGATGCCACTAAGAAGCAGATTCTAGATAAGATTAATTATCTCCAGATACCCCATTTTAGAAGCAAATAGTGATTACCTATTTGTGGTCAGAAACATAACAATGAGAAAGACTGGACAAATATACTTGCAAATTGTGTGGTAATAGAAAAAAAAAAAAAAAAGCAAATTAGTATCCAAAGTTTTTTATTTACAGTTTTTGATATTCTTATACAAAAGTCATTACCAAGCACTACATTTAACAGTGAAGATAAGACCAGGGGAAAAGAGACCTTGAGAATAAAACAGTGCTTCAGAAACAATTACAAAATACAAAATTCACTGAGCTAGCCATTGCCCCAACTCAACTTTGTTTTCCCCCACAACTGCAATGAAGAATATGTTTTCAGCTAACAAAAATCTCTTTCTTGCTCTGAAGAATCAAATTAGTAATCTAGGGAACTAAGGAAGACATTGCTAAAAAAGAAAAAAAAAAA
>JAOEHY010009784.1:0-30269 GCA_025447955.1 Psilopsiagon aurifrons
GGTGCCCTGTCTCTGCTTCCTCCCGGCTTCCCCTCCTCCCTGGCAGAGCATGAGGCTCAGAAAGTCCTTGGCCAGACAAAACATCACTAAGCCATAGCTAGAAACATGGTGTTATCAGTGCTGTTCCCAGGCCAAAAGTCAAAAACACAGCACTGCACCAACTACCGAGACGGAGAAAAATGACTGCTACTGCTGAACCCATGACAATAGTATAGGTACCATGTAGGCTCCTATGCAAAACTAATGCTGTTGATGGACCAGCTGTGATTTGCTTATCAGACTTTTTTTTTTTTTTTGTCTCCTGAAGAAACTATTAAACTCTTAGGTGTGACTAAATAGTAAAACAAGACCAACATGTAATATGTGTACGGGTATATATATATGTATGTGTGTTTGTACATACACATTTCTCACAAACTTTCATTTGACCTCTTCTATGTAATTCCCGTGATTATGATTACATGTATTTGGACTCTGACTCCCCCTGTACTTATTTAGAGGATTTAAACCAAATGAGTGTAACTTTTGAAAGCCAATGAATAAGAAGTTGGGGTTTGATTTTTTGCTTTTTGTTTTTCAAAACAAATTTGTGTTTAAAGTGTGGGACCTGTCTTCAGACAGTAACAGGGGCTTCAGGAAGTCTTTCTTTCACACAGAAAGAAGACCTAATGTGGCTTGTCTGTATGTCTCAGTAAATTCTGCAGTGTACAATTTTTGCCCTTTTGGCATTATGATTTCTTTTTTTAACAGAAGGTCCCATGATTCACCTGTTCTTTTAAAGTGGTAGTATTATCAGACAGTTCAATCTTCTAAAATAGAAGATATGTAGTTCATATTACATCTACTGCAATAATATTCTCTTGGCTATATATGTTGCATTGCAGTGTCTTCTCTGGAGTCTGTCCTCTTCATTCATCTTATCTTTGGTGGCATTGCAAAATTTACAGGAGAGAGATCACATGTGTAATATTGGCATTAAGTTATCAGCTATGAAGAGGTCTGGTTTCGAGACGAATTATTATTCAATATATTTCAAAGTATACACATGAAAGTGTATTTGTCACTGCTTTATATTTATGGGGAAAAAAAGACCCTCAAAATTTTCTTAAGAGTTCTAATGTGAGATAAGTAAAATACCTTTAGAATTGTTAGAGAAATAGATAAACAATTGGGAAATCCAGGTAGTCATGTTTTCCTGGAGACATTTTCATGAGAACAGTAGTGAGTCAGAATGCAAATCCTCATGGATTTGCTGATTTTTGTGGTCTCTGCTGATTACTGTAAAATGGATTCAGGAACACCACAGCATTTCTGCATATGCTTAAGCCTAATTTCCATAGTGTCACAGGCAATTTTTCTCTCTGTGGATATTGTACTAAGTAAGAACAGGCAAATTTTCTCTCTGTGGATATTGTACTAAGTAAGAAAAAATTTTTGTAACCTTCATCTTAGCATTTTTTTCTTATCAAGGAGCAAGGGACACTATTCAGTAACTTCACAGTCTTGTTCTTGACTACAGTAGCACCAAGTTTTATTTGATTGATCATTTCAAACCTTTAATGATAGTCAGATGAAGTTTTATTGCATTTTTGATCTGGGCTGTAGCAAAGGTAGTTTGCTTTGAAAATATAAAGAATTATTATTATGATATTTTTAGTTAAAAATATTTTGGAGTCATATCATGTTATTTAATGAAATTTAAAGTTTGACTTGTTTCTCTCTTTCTCTTTTTTTTTTTTCCTTTCCATCCTGAGAATGAATTTGAGCTTTAACTCTACTAAGTGTACCATCTCACAGATTGACATTGATCTCTTGAATTTTTCATCATATATATTTCTCTTTATGGACTGCGTGTTATGTAAAGCACCAGTTGCCCATTTAGAGCTGCAAAGAATTAAGGCAATGCAGGTCCTCAACAAGGGTTTTTTCTAAACAGAAAACACATTAAGTAACTAGCACTTGTATACACAAGGTTTACATTCAACTATTTCAGTTGGCAGAGTTAATTGAACTTTGTTTGAAAATGGAGAAGGCCTGCCATTTCCTCATAGAAACGCTTGTAAAACACTGAGAAGTCCCTTTGTAGGGGAAAGTAACATGCAGAATGTGACTCCAGAACTGTATGAATAATTATACAAGAAATTTGTAAGAAACAAGTGTTTAAAAAGGGTTGTTAAGAAAGATTGCGTTGAAGAAATCAGGAGGTATAGAAGGCATTTCCTGCAGAAATAAGAGCCTAAGTTAGGGCTGCCAATGAAAACTGAAACTTGCAAAGGACATGAAAGCAACGGTAGAAGGTCATTTACATCTTTAAATACAAAGACAGGAAATAGGAAAATAATTGAAGCTGTTATATATCAGTGATGGAACAGAAAACCATGAAAATCTGGTTAGAGACATAAAACTAATAGATACTTCACATTGATTTTCACTCAAGGAGGATGTTGACCTTAAAAGAGGTGTAATGTCTAATGGGAACAGCAAAATCACCACTTGCTTCTGTGGTTCTTAAAGAATTGGTTTACTGAAGGGCAGATGAAACAACACATGCTTCTTAGTAGAGCTGTTAAATAAGTTATGATACATGTGATCAGTGAATAGGAAAAAGAGTACTTACTTTTAAAGGGGGACATAGATCCTGGCAACCATGGACCTAGCAACTTAACATCAATAGACTATAAAGTTATAGAACAGATTTTGACGGGAAAAAAGCACCTTAAAATACGGCTATACACAGAAAATGGCTAAAATGCAACCAGAAGTTATTACGGTAGACGTTATGGGATTAATCCGTATCTTCGAGTTGCCAAGAGAATGAAGTAAAACTGACATTTTCCTAAGAGAAGTGATTTATGAAAAAAGAGACAAATAGGAGAGTTAAAAGGCAGGCATGAAGCTAAGAGGAAGACAGCAACAAATGCTGGTAGAAGAGGAGGTACCAGGCTGGAGAAGAGTAGCTTCAGGAAGATACTAAGAAGAGACTGATTTTACAGTAGACACAGAAATAAAAAGTCTGATGGAATTTGCTGGTGAGGCAGACACAGACATCGGTACAAGTTTAAAACAGGCTAAGAATGTAACTGTGGAAGTAAATAATTTTGAGGAGTACAGTAATAAATGTGACATAATGAAAAATCAGTACTAGTGACTAATAAAAATATTATGCTATAAGCATAAACTCATCATTTGGAAATGAGCCAGAAGGAAGGGACAGAATTTTGATCCTGAAATGACTGTCAGCTGTCACAGTCATGAAGATTTAGAAAAATGCAATGTGTTGTTAGGATATGTCAGCAGAAGTATTTTACAGTGGAGATGAGGAAATAATATTTTAAAAAAAAGCAGAAAGCATTCAACTGAAATTCTAAACATGTTGGTCATCTTTGTTCAAGAAAGATGAGATGAAACTGGAAAAGCATAGAACATCACTTTTTAGGGTTATTAGTGGAATGGCAAACCAGTCGTTTGATGGGTTTGGAGAATGTATGCTGTGTGGTCCAGCAAAGACGACACTAAGAGGCCTTGTAAGAGCTGTGTATCAACATATTGAAAAGGGCTTACAGGAAGAAAGAAAGCTTTCTAAAAAGCTTTATTTATAGCTAATCTGGCTGGAAAAATCCTTAGGTTGGGATTGTAATAGTGGGGAAACATAAAATCACAGAACTGCCCTCAAGCCATTTACTTCAGTTCTGCCATCAGATCTGGAGTCTGAGGAGAAAAATGCGCAGTTTGTATTTTTTTTGCTCTCTATGCAGTAAATGCAATATTAAAGCTGAACTGATTTGAATCAGCCTGTTTGCTAAGTGTGTATTTTACCCTAACTGTGCTGCTCTCACAGGATGACTGTGACCTCCAGGCTAGAAGAGAGGAGGGCATCTAAAGGATGTGACTTAGGTTTTCCCATCTTTAGGCTACATGAAAGAATGGGTTGCGAGGAAAGAGGCTGTGTAACAAGAGAGAGCAGTAAATACATGGGAGAAAATGGATACAATGATCCAATAACTGACTGTTCCTTTCCCAATTTTCTGTGATTCTGGGATTGGTAACATTTAATAATCACTCCGTTTCTAATAAGTCATATTGTATTTGTAAAAAAGTCAGGATGTCTTTTTATCGAGCCCTTTGTGAGTTCCTAGAGAGGTAGTATTTTTTCAAGAAAATATCCTTATGCCTGCTTTTGTTTGTATAGATCGGTAAAGCCCTTGTCCATTCTGTTGAAATCAATAAAAGTCTTTGTGTCTTAAATATTTCATTCCAAGAACAAATCAAAACTCAGACTGTATATTCAGGTCATTGTTTTCTGGTTTTGCGGTTGACACAGAGTAGAAATAAAAATTTTTGGGCAAAAGTCTGGTCATGTTGACTTACTGTATTTCTCTTCAACTGCTCTCTTAAAGTAAAGGAAGTTACTCATGAAATAGGGTTTTACTCAATGTCTGTAGTAGACTTCTAATATAACACAAGGACTCCCTGCTTAAAAGGGAGTAAAGGTCCTACATCATTGCTATTTAAAGCGTCTACATTTCACTTATGAGGTTGGTAACATTTTTGTGATAAACATTTTTCATCTTAAAATAATAGAAATGATCAGCGCCTGATAATATGCAGAGCTATAGTTAAAACAGCATATGTTGAATTTTCAGTCATGTGCAAAGCACGTTATTTATATTTTCTTTCAGAGTAAAAATTTTGTCAATAATGAATGGGATCCAAAAGTGACAAAATGTTATTTAGATATTTATTAGTTTCCAGAGTGAAACATACATGAAAAGTTAACTATACAGGCAGAAGTTAAAATCTTCAAATTAGAAATTTGGGGATATTGGAGTGCGTAAGAACAGATTTTGTCACCAGCTGAACTTCATGGTTTTATTTTGTTTTTCTTTCAGTTTGCTCTCAGTATTCTAGAGGAGTTTTTGCCATTTTTGGACTATATGATAAGAGATCAGTACACACCTTGACCTCGTTCTGCAGCGCCTTGCACATCTCCCTCATCACGCCAAGTTTTCCCACAGAGGGTGAGAGTCAGTTCGTGCTGCAGCTGCGGCCATCTCTGCGGGGAGCCCTCCTGAGCTTGCTGGATCATTATGAATGGAACCGCTTTGTCTTCCTGTATGACACAGATCGAGGTGGGTTGTGACCCAGATTTTTTATATTTTTAGTACAGATGACATTTGCAAGAACTGTGCATTATTTTATCATATTGAGAGCTTGGGGAGTCAAATTATAAAGGGTCTTTGAGGTGAAATTCCTCTGACTAAATAGCTGTGTGGTTGAGAGAAGATTTCCTTCACCTTTGAAAACTGGATATTGGATACACATAATATGTATTCAGCTATCTCTGAAGCCTGCGCTTTAAGTCTAGAATACTAAAACATTTAAACTAATCTTAGTGAAACAAAGACACAATTTAATAAGCAGGATTTTGCAGATCTATTCATTCTTCAACTCACTTCATAAGTGACAGCAGTACAAAGAATTTGAGAGGACCAATATCTTCTCTGCACTGATGTAAACTGAGACGTAAGCAAGCCCCTTGGGGTTTCCATGATTTGAAAGGTCAAGGCAAATTGAGGATCACTCACTGTGAGGCTGCAGCAGAGAAGTGGAGGGAAGAGGCAATACCTACTGGGCAAGGGGTATCCGAGATTGCAGCAGAGGGAGGGAATGCTGCAGTAGCCCATCTTCTGCTCTTTTCATCTGGAATTATCACTGTGATGGACCACACTTTTATAAAATATATAGTACATTGCACAAAAAGCTTCACTTTCTGTCCGCATTCTCCATTCCATGTCCCAGAGCATCTGAGAACCTTTTAAGTGATAAAAAACTGCAAGTGCATCACTGCACCTTTCCACTCAGTGCTGAATTGAGAAGTAAAATCTGCTGATGTCTACGTTTTGTTCATTCTGATCGCAAAGCCCTTTGCCTTTGTTAATGGAATAGGATTGAGCCAACATTGCTCAGCTTCTGTGAAAAAGGCAAGATTTTTATGTTGATGGCTTGCTATCAGAGGGAAGCAAGTGGTGTAGCTGTAGTCAAACAATTATTTTACTACAGCTGGTTCAGTATAAATCCCTATGTGGACAGTCTATTCTGGAATTAAAGTGGCTTTATTCCAGTATAATTACTCTGCACTAGAAATAAAGAAATATACTGACTTAACTAAATCTGTTTAATTATTTGATTATGGCTATAGAAGTCAATATTCTCATATATACAAACTCTAAATTTTAGTGAGTTTTTAGCTTGATATACTGCCTAAATACCTGTTTTTAAATCAAAGTGAGTAATGGAACAACAATAAATGGTTTGTATTGTTCCATAATTTTGTTTGGTTTTATATATATATTTATATATATATATATATATGTTTACTGAACCTACAGAGGAAGTTTTGAGAAGCATTATAGATTGAATTAGATAACTGGAAAGAGAAAAAAATAGCAAATTTAAAAGTATTTTTCCTCAAGATGTATGTATGACTAAAGAAAACAAGTACATAATTACAGATGTGGTCCTATGAGTTAAACAAATTAAGAGAAGAAATGCGTAACCTGCAGTCACCTTTCTCATCTAAATTCACGTGCTTAATTAGATTGAGAAATCATTTTTAAGCATGTAGTGTCACACCAAAGGCAGTTTCAGAATGTCAGCTGTAACAGTGTGGTTAATGAATGATTCTTATGGCACTGAACTCAGCAACTCTGAACTCATCAGTATGACTTTGATAAAGAGATGTCATCTGTCAGCTTGGATGCAGGGGGTGCTACATTGGATAGTCTCTCAGATTCTAAATAGGTCTTGTGACTCAGTTTAATGCAGGAGAAAATAAGATTCAATGTACTTTTAGGTATTAAGGTGACTCTAAACATACATCATTGCGGAATAATTTTCACTACCATTTCATAACTTTTTTTTTAAATGTGGAGCTGACATAAAAAAAGAGTAAGCATCATGTCTTTGTGTAACTAGAAAAAGGAAAAAATATCATTAATGTTGAGTGATAGGGTCTCTCAATGAGGCCAGAACTTAACTTTTTCCAGATTTTTGCCAGAGATCCTTTGTTTATATGCCAGATGCTCCTATGTCCCTCAGAGCCTCCCCATACAACCAAAGTGAAGGAAGAGGAACCCCTATAATCTTTTAGTTTTGTTCCTTGCGATTAACTGAGAAGCTATAAATAAGTCTTTATGGGAGAAGGTAAGCAAGAAGTGCAAATTCCAGCCAGACACAGAAGCTGTTTGTGAAAGTAGGATTTAGCAGCTATCATTATTGTAAAAGGCAGAAGTCCTTGGCAGAAGGCGATATGGCAGAATAAATTTAGGCAAACCTTCATCAGCAGTGGTGACGTGCTGTGGCGGGCAAACGCATGTTGTTTCCAGACCAGCTTTCCCAGCCTTTCCGTCCTACTTGTTTCTTGGTTATGTAGCATGTGGCTCAGTTGCTGCTCACTCTTAAGAGATCGGCAATTAAACCATACTATTAAGGTAGGTTTCTCAGCTTTATCAGTTCATTCACCTCTCTAACAGTCTCTCAGCTTTCTGGAGAGCCCCAGCCTCTTTTTTACTGGAGGCATCTATGTCACTATTTTAGTTCAGGTCTGAAATGCACTTTTGTCACATCTCTCCAAGATATTCCCACGTACCACGCTTGGGTTTACCCCATGGAGTAGTCTTGGAACTCACAAACCCTGATGAGGTGGTGGCTTTAGCTGTTATGTTGTATCTCCCTTCCTGGCTTTCTGCCAAACTTGCCATCTGGAAAATCACTGTCTTGTGACAGGATGAAGATACTAGAAAGAATGACGAAGATGCAGAATGAATTGGATCTAGCAGGGTAAATTATAGGAAAGGAGAACAAGTTTTGGAAAAGACATTAGACCTAAGAGAAAAATGAAGGAAAAATCAGCTTGTTATTTAACATGGAAAGTGAGCGAGTGAAGAGTGCCACAGAAAGCTAAAGCCTCGAGGGTCCTTTTGTTCCAATACATTCTTCTTTCTCTTACCTTCCTTCCATAAAAAGGTTTAATTATGACACAGTGCTTAATACAATTAATATTAACAGCAAAGTGCCAGGAGCACAGACAGGATAGGGAAAAAGCAGTCTGAAGGACACTTAATTGCACAAAGCATAGTGGGAAAGGGCCAAAATGAAAACCAAGCCTCCTTGAGATATCCAGAAGAAAGGAAAGTCCAGCAAGGGTGAAGTACTCAGTTAATATTTGATGTCACCTCTAAAGAGAATGAAGTGAAAGAATCCAACTAAAAGAATATTTAGTTTCTATATGTTGTTTTATGGTGATTGAGAGGTACTTCTTCTAAAAAGAGGCATACAGTCAAGTGCAGCTGTGCATCTACAAACCCATGGTTTTTTTGACCTACCACATGTATACCTATTTTGCTACTTGCCAACAGTGTTCTTGAGCACCAGAAAGCAAAAGTTGGATACTGAAACCACAGAAGGCAGCTGGAGAAGTTCATGTGAGGTGTGAGAAGCTGTTTAAGAATAGAATCATAGAATTGTTTAGGTTCGAAAGACCCTTTAGATCATTGAGTCCAGCCATTAACCTAACACTGCCAAGTCCACTAATAAATCATGTCCCAAGTGCCGCATCTACATGTACTTTAAATATCTCCAGGGATTGTGACTCCATCACTGTCTTGAGGGACCTGTTTCAATGCTTGACAGCACTTTGGAGAAGAAAGTTTTTCTAATAACCAGTATAGAATTGAGACATGCAGAAATTGAGCATACCAGAGGTTGGTGTTAGTTATCCACATTGTGTGAAGCCTTATTGAGAGCTGGGGTGGCTGAAGCTGCTCATGAAACTGCAGGGATTACCCAAAGCTAAGGGATCCTCTGGTGGAAAGTGGTATTGGGGCTGCAGAGCTGCATGGGACACCAGGGGTGATGGCAGCCAGCAGGCTGGAAGCTGCTTTCATAGAAGTTGAGCAGCTATTTGAATTCAACCGTGTTTCCCAGCAAGAGTTTTTAGTCCAAGACTGTGACTAAAGAGCGGTAGCAGGAGGAGTAGACATACCAGCTGGCCTAGCAGTTGGCTCACCAGAGGTGAGGACTGTAAAATAGTTATAGCTCTCTAGAAATTAGGCATCATGTGTGAGCCTGTTATGTACCTTGTTGATGGGGTATTTTTTTCCCCTTTGCTCCTTGTAATTACTTACTGTTCATTAAACCAATTCAGTCATGGTTGCAGGTCAGGAAAATCGCTGGCTGTGCACAAGGCAGATTTAATTTTCACACATTTCTGGATAGCAATCCCTTTAAAGTTGAAAACATGTTTATGATAGTCTAACCCCAGCAGAAAGGTTACACAAGTCCTAATGGCCTGTTTGAATTACAGTACATAGAGTAGCAATCTCCAGGCTTTTCTCTTTGAGGACTTGTGGAGGATAGATGGGTCCCAGCTGTCTGGAGAAGGCAAAGAAAGGTACAGGAAATTTATAGCTCTCCCTCTTATTTTGAGGGAGATTATGGAGTTGGTTATTTACAGTCAGTTTATCAGGCTAATCTAATTTATTCCTCTGGCAGAGTAGCTGGCCCAGCAGTTAGCAGTAGGTTTGGTGTGTCCATTATTAGTAACTCCAGTGATATTGCCTTATGCCTGATATTCTTCCATAAAAAATAGAAAATAGGGATTCAACTATAGCATGGCATCCTGAAAATTAGTGACCTTAGCTCCCAAATTGTTATTAATTACACATTTTAAAAGTAAGAGGAGGTCTCAGGTGAGGTGCAAGTTGTGTTTGCTCTGGTCTAGTGAACATCCAGTATGAATTCACACGACTGCAGAAAGAACAGCTTTCGTTGGTACCCAGTCAGCTGAGTTAAGAGTGATGCAAGGCAGGTTCAGAATTGAAAGTGATCTTGCTAAATAGATAGAACAAGAATGTGAAATGGGATAAAGGTGGTACAAAGGGTAAACTTAGTAGGCAAGAAGCAAAGGCACAAAGTGCAGAGTCACTCAGCCATAAAAATAATGTAAATCCTGAGAGCCATACTGTTTCCAATTCCAAGTTTTGAAATTTAGGAAAAAGAATACTGCACGTGATAAATGAAAGCTGAATATTGCTATCTCCAGCATGGCTCTGCTGCTGCCATGTGCTGGGATTTCCACTGCAACAGAGAAGATAAAAAATTTCCAGTAAGTTGAGGAAATGGAATGGGATTGAACGGATGCAGTATGTAGAGGACGTGATGATGGCAGCACTGTGACCCACCAATTTTAACTTGCTCTTTGAAAGCACTGGGCACTGTTTGTATCAAGGGCCTTTGGTATGAGAATGGCACAAGGATAAGACATAAGTTGTTGGAATGGCACTGTGTTTACTGACCACCACATACAGATCTCACACATTAAGTTTAAAGCATCTAGATGAGAGGAAGAGTGTTAAAAAATAAAATAAAATTAATCATGACCTGTGAGAAAAATCTTCAGGAATTGAGTTCTTTTTTATTTTAAGTCTGTTAAGGATCAAAGGCCAATTCTTCGTAAATCCTAAGAATTAGAATTTTTTTGTAGGAAGGGAGATTTAAGGTGTTACTAGGCAAAAATGTTTCAGTAAGGTTAGAATAGTCTGGGAACTCTTATCACTAGAGATTTTTAAGAAGTTAGAGTATATCGGCACTGGTGATCTGCTTTGTTACCTCCTGCCTCAGATGATCTCTTATGTCCCCTCAGGTTTTATATTTCTGTTATTTTCATGATATCTCGATGACACTGGGAGTAGCTGCTTCACTACTTGGGACACTGAAAAGATAATTTTCTGCTATAGAGGAACTTTCAGTAATATATTATTGCTGTTCAATTATATATATAGCCTCTGTAAAACATTTAATATGTTCTATTATTAAAAAATCAGATCAAAACCATTTTAAGTGACTTAGATAAAACCACTGTAAATTAAGGTTGAGGGACTATAATTAGAATATGGAACTCAATAAGTTAAGTTACTGTTAGCTGGACATTTAGGAACTGCAAGAATTGGCCTTATATCAAGCTTCACCTTATATTTTTACTATAGTTCTGGACAAATTTGTCAATGTCTTAATAATGAAAAGAGTAATAATATATAGCAAGTTGGAAAGTTATTTTAATAGCTCAATTGAAAGAGATAGAAATACTAAAGCTAGTTATAATACTGAAATATAGCCTACATGTTTACCTGCGTAATAATACTGAGTCAAGGCTCTTATTCATGAAATAAGTTTAAAAGATGAAGTGTTTCTAATAAAAGTAAATTGAAGATGAATTTACAGCAAAGTATTGCCAGAAAAACACAAAAAAAATTTTCTACCAAATGCTGTTTAGTTATTAAGTATTTTCTGTATAACACTGTTAAGCCCAGACCCACATCAGTCTTACCTTAAGCTGCTAGAATGTCACAAGGTGTTTCAGGTAAGCCTGAGATAAAACAGTTACGTGTTTGATCATAGAGAAGATTATGTTGGGAATCTGACTTTGTTCAATTGAAATGATCACTTGATTTAGAGCCCTTTTTTCATTATAATCAAGAGGAAGAATTTAGGAGGATTCCCACAATCAGCATTTTTCACCCTACTGAACTTTGGCAAAATATCTAAGAACAAAAGGGAAACAGAAGTTCATGACTGTGTCCACTAAAATGAAAGGCACTTAACTGCATCATGCAGTTATGTACCATGCAGTTTTGTGAAAAAAAGTGCTGTTGTGACATTGCAAAAATATTGATATGATATATTCCAGAAAACAAACAGCGTCCAATACCTGGTCTCATAATGCTTGTTAGACGACTTTAACATCTGGTCTGTAGGTTTGAAATTTTCTGTGTTTTATGTCTTTATAATTGCTGAGATCAGAATCATCATGTATTTTAGAGTGGTTCCATCAAGTCCAGTGGTCAAACTAGCTTAGAGTTCTGGTAGCCCAAATACATTCCAGTAATAGGGCTGCATTTATGCTATAGGTGAACTGAAAAAAATCTTCACTAGATTTCTTAAAAAAGCTGTTTGTCTTCAGCAAGCAGTCTACATGGGCTGTGTCATACATATTGGGATCCAAGTGCCACTGTGTTTATTGTTTACTAAAATTGTGTTGTAATTTTGTTCAGGTCAATCTGAACTGGTACACAAAACAGAGAAAACATTTTTTTATCAAATATCAGTGAATGTGGAAAACTGTAATAAGTTTGTCAATCTCCTTCATAATGCTGCTGTGTGAGCAGTAAATTCCGTCTTTTTAATGGAATGCACCAATGTCATTTATGCATCAATAACTGGTTTGCAGCAAATTTTGCTTTGCCAGTGTTAGCTCATTAGTAATTATACGGGTAAGTTGCCTGCTTGTCCTCATCTTCTCAGCAGGCAGTAGCAGCTTGAAAGTGTAGGTAGTAAATACACATGTGAAACTAAGATGCAGCTGGATCCTGACATCAGCATCAGTAATCATATTGTGATGTTAAACCTATTCCTTGTTTTACTACCAAAAAGAAGCAATAAAGGTAAACCAGCATGGTCATCATGTAATTCACTACATATGAAAATCTTCCAAGAGCTTTCAGTCTGCTTAATTAAAGTACTCCTTTTGTTGATTGAAATGATTGAACATTATATTAAGGTAGACATTAACAGAAAATACACATATGAAATCAAAAGCTGATTATCAAGTGTACAGATGATTCTCCTGACTTTGCTATTCCATGTAAGGTGTGGATCAAAAAAGCTGCATCAGAACTTTTCTGGGGGGTTGCTCATCTAGCTGGCAAATGTCATAGAAATATATAAATCAGAAAACATTAAATAAACTCTGCTCATTATACTTCTGATCTGAAGAATTTGTGTTCCTTTGTTATGGGTTGGTGGATGCCATGGAGAAGACCAGAAACTTGGGATGATTTCGAATACTGCTTTTTTTTTTTTCATTCCCATGAATCAGTTTTGCCCTTTTTAATGATTTGTTTGTGACAGTGTTGCAGAATCCTTACAGCTAAGTTCTTTTCTCAGTGCATTTATCTCAGGTTCGCACATGTGTAACTCAAGAGTATGCCTGTAGCTTCTATATGCTTTTATATTCCAACATCCTAATGTAAATAATTTTACTGCTTCCAATGTCTTGTTCTTATTTTATCAGAGCAATTGCATTTGCAGAACCTGGCACAAACAGTTGATTTCTATTACCTGCATATGTAACACATTCCTTTAAATGGAAGCATGTAATTCTTAGCTATTTGTGCACGCATTCTGTATTTACTTAGGAGCAGGACAGTGTGATCTGTAATTCTGAATATCTGTTTCCATTTATTTAAGAGCTTTTCCGCACAAGGAAGTTATTTTGCAGTTAAGAAAGGAAGTGGCTTTATAGTACAAAAGGTTTTCTGAAAAAAAAGCTCCTGTGTTGGCATTTTTACTCTAGATTGTCTAGATTGATAGCAAAGTTAAACTCAGTCGCTCTTATGAATTACGAGTATATATTGCTTCAAGTAGCAATTTTAGATATTTGCCCCACACAGATAAGCCATACTGAAAGGTCTGCATACTATATTTTAGGAACTGTATGCTGTAAAAACTGATTTTATGATTATTTGATCACAAATGAGGGCAGGTGATATATACATACTGGTGGGACTTATATTCGTCTTTTCCATTAATAAAATAGATTACTTCAGAGAAAAAAGTTTTTAGTCAAAGTTTGTGTTATGGTTTACTGATACTTATTTTTCATATTAATCTTCAGGATAGACTCTTGCCTTCCTTATATATACCTGTAGCAGTGGTATCACAACTGACAAAATCTGCAAAAAACTATCATCTCCAGCGAAGGAATGGTAGTAGCCGTACATCAGTATAACCAAGAGCATCTTTGCAAAGTGTGAGGCTGTCTTATGTTATCACTACACATTGGTCAGTTGTAACACTGCAGACACTTGATAGATGCAACATCCAGTAGTGTGGACCTCCAAAGAACGCCTTGAAAAGACTCAAACAAGGAAGCCAGCCGCACATCCAAATGCTTATGCTTTAGAAATTTCTTTCAGTATGGACATCTGAGTCCTGCAGCTGCTGTACATAGCCCTTTATATGGCCACAGGTGCTGGCTTCAGTGCTGGAGCAGAGAGTGGTAGCAAACAAAGGGGAGTATAGTCGATGCTGCCAGAGAGCATACATAGTGCCAATTTAATGCTGAATCTAAAACAAATAGTTGTGCCAATTTGTTTCTAAATGCATTTTTTAGTTAGAAAAATTAGCTTGTCTTTTGAGAGCATTATCTATGTGTGGATGAGTGTTCCAAGTCTAAATACAGTATAAAGCAGGTTGGTTTTTTAATCAAAATAAATAAACAAAATATAGACTTAGAAATATCAAAACCTGCTGTTCTATTGTTTATGCTGTTATTGTTTAGAAAAATATTCATATTATGAATAATGTTAGACTAATATAATTCTTCATGATGACTCGTTGACATATTTCATGAAATGTTTATCCTTTATGTAGTACAGATTACTTCTCTGGATCTGTAGCAGGACATAAAGGTAATTCAGCCTTAGAATATGTTGTGAAGTAAATCTGTGTTTGTATTCGAGGGCATTTCTGTAGTTGCACATTCTTAATTCAGCTGATTGAACTGTCATTGAAACGTATGCAGTCTATAATTTTAGGACATTTTCTGCTTCTGTGAAGAATGTGTGTTCCAATGTCTTCAGATTTTCACTATTTTGAGATGCATTTTTCCTGTAAATGGAGTATATTTTAGGCATTTCCCTCATTAATTACAGCTGAATCCTATTTACATACATATTTATACAAATAATTTGATTTTTCTTGATTCCAAAAGGAGAGGTGGAAGTGTAGAGATCCTTTTAAAATGATTGACTACTTATCACAGTACTACAGATGCTATTTCTGCCTCTGTACAGGGATTTCCTGCACTAGTATTTGCAGATAATAGCATTAACAGCTGCTTCTGTTACTAAAATTGCAGTGAATGTTTGAGGTATTTAGCATTTTGCAATTGGAAAGAGAGTTAACCAAAGGGTCCTTCAATCCTAAGGACTCAAAATCCTTCTTTTTTACTACTGCCTTGGTGGGGTTTAATATTAATGCGCACCTGGATGCTGCAGGAATACCATGCTACAGGGCGTGGAACATACATCTTGCCCAGTTTGTTCCAGTTCTACTTGGGCTTCACTTGACTTCAAATGGCAAGCAGAACATTTAATATAGTTTGAAAATCTGTGCATAGTAAGTGACGAAAGTGTCACAGAAGAGGAGTTGTGAATGCAAATCTGTGGTTGCTAGTCTAGATCGCTGAACAAATATGCATTTTATGTTAACCCATCACAGGGAAGAAAGAAAGAAACTCTCCTGTGATGAATGACTTGTATCCTAGATCTTCCCAGAGAGCTCAGTCAGCGTGGGATAATTGTTACATTGAAAGGTGCCTTATAGACATTTTTATTTCATAAATGCCATTGGAACTAATTCTTCCCTATCACAAGTTCAGAAGAGGAAAACTAAATTAAAAATGGCAAGTGTAGGAACACATTACAAAAAAATAGACAGTTACAAACAAGTCTTGAACACAAAAAGATCATAAGCAACATTTATTTAAGTGAACTATTCAAAGAAGTTCCTCATAAAAGAGAAATGTGTTTGCATATGCTTGTTATGAAATGGTTTGTTCTGTAAAAATGAAATCAAGTGAAAAGGAAGCAGTTTACTCTGTTAGTAAACTTGATAAAAGCAAGGCATTAAGATATCTGCGTGTTTAAATGTATCCTTCCTGTAAAAACAAAGCACTGTTTTATTTAATAGGATAAGTGTAGTTTCAGATATGTCTAAATTATTAAAAATACTCTTAACAAACTTTATTGGTAGTGATATAAGGCTGCTTTGCCAAACTTACCTTATAAACAGAGTTTGCATTTAGTAGTACAAAGCAGGCAATGAACCTGACCCTTAAATGCAAGTGACTATCCCAAGCACAGACCTGTCAGTTCTTTTTGAGTGGGATCTCCCTTTGTTTGTGTTGATGGTGTTACTTGCTTTATATCATTTTGTGTATGTGTATATGTATATATATGTATGTGTTTATATGCCTAATAATAATTATACCTCCTAGCTTTGTCTGGATGCAGAACAGTTGAAATAATTTAAATTTCAAAAATAGTCCTGTCTCAGAAGTTCACATCATACCACTGAAAAATCTTCTAGCAGTAATTTTAGATTAAGTTTTCTGTCTGCTTAATTTGTATTTATCCTTCTCAATAATAAATGTTTTAAAAAGAGTCTTTTACTATGTTCAGCTAGTATGTCTCAATATCTTCAATATTTTGTTTCAAAACTATTCAAACCAGGAAATTCATCCAAACAAGCCTTTTCCTAAGAAAAATATCTCAATTGGGTTTTCTTCCAGAAATAGAATTTGTGGAAAAAAATCCCAACTAATTCTATCAAATAATTGTTTTAGAGAGGAAAGAATAGCCTTGTCTGAAATGTTTCTTTAGAAGAAGTTTTAAAAGATCAGTATGTCATTGTATGTATCTTTTAAGTTGTGCCTTGTGATAGATTGATTTAGTGTTCAATTTCTCCTTAAATAAGCAAAGCATTCTGGTAGGTATTTACTAATACAATTACGTGCTTTTTTGGCTTGAGACACAATGAAAATCCCTGCCCATGTTCTGTGGGAAGCCAGGGTGATGTTCACAGTCTGTCTTTCTGCACAGGACTTCTATTATTGTGTGAAATATCCCCAAAACATCTCTACTTGATGCATTCTTCTTATATTATTTTCTCCTTGAGAGAAGAGGAACTTTTTCCTCAGTGTTAGAGTATCCATTCATGGGTTGCTAATCCCTTGTCTGCATTACGGGCTGTGTACAGAACTGCAGCAACTTTATCTTCTGTTGCTTCAGAAACTTGGCTTATCTATTTTGTTGCTTACATTTCCACTTCTGGAGGGTGTTCAGTTATCTTCAACTGCACTATCTTATGAATCACCTCAGGATCTACCTCTGCATTCCTGCTTTCACATATTTTCCTAGATTTGTTTGCTTTAGCCTGCATTTCTTTTCCTTTTTAATCACTTAGTACTGTCTTTTTATCTACACCTTCTGCTACTACTTTTTTCACACTTCCATATTCTATCAGTACAATCCAATAATCCTGATTCATTTTCAGCCCTTGTACATTATTTGAAAACCTTGGGGCATCCTATTGCCTTCTGGTTTTATCTCTACCATTCACAATTGTCACAGATGTTTTTTTTTTTCATTTTAAAAAATTCAAAACCATATAATATGACTTAAAATCAGTGAGTGTCTGTGGCTGCCATGGAGGAAAAAGTTCAGTTTTGATTCCAGGATGAACAAATAATTATACATTTATGTATCATCACTGCAGTTGGAATGAAATAAAAGATGTAACAAAGAAAAAAAATATTTATTTTATTCTAAGTCAGGTTAGATAGTGAAAGAATTCCAGTTTTTATTTACTTTAATAATGCTAAAAACATGTCTGGACTTCACGTGCATGTGTCACCAAAGAGCAAAAAGCAAGGTTTACCAAGTCCATTATCTTGTATCCTCAAATGCACTTCCAGGCTACCAGACAAGAGTGATAATAGCAAATACATAGAGCTGCAGTATTTTGTCTGCACCAAGAGCAGAATTCACAAGTAGCTGAATTACGTAATTTCGTAATTTCTCCTCTGCAAGTCAGGCGGGATGCAGTGGCCACCGCACAGCTGCTGGCCTGGGTGGCATCCAGGCAGACACAGTCACAATTGTCCTGCTCCATCTGGGTCATTCTGAATTCCCCCAACAGGAAATGGAACACAAGCAGAAAAGTTTTAAAAACATCCCAGACATGAATCAACAAAACCCCCGAACATCTGCTCGTCAAAGCTCATCAGAAAACAGTGTGGTTTATTTACACTACTCTTCTGGATGTACTGAGAATGCCTAATGAGGTTAGAGATTACTGGAAAATATTGCTGGTATGAAGTGTCACATTTCAGTTTCCAGATTACTAGCCTAACCTACCCAAAATATGTGGAATACAGTGTATCATATTCTGCAGTTCTGTTATTTTAGCATGAAGGGATTTAGCTTTATTAAATCCACAGTTCACATCAAATCCAAGCTGGCTAAAAAAGAAAAAAAAAGGTACAAGATTCTAATTTATTTTGTAGATAAAAAAGTGCTAACAAAATCCAGGATAATAGAAAGTGCAGTTAACAGAAGCAGATTCAGCAGAGGAGGGAGGAACATTTTCAGGTATAAGGAAATGTGGGCTCAGATCCTCAGATTATGCAGCTCATCATAACCTGCTGACTCCATCCTGCACTGCTGGGTAATTAGGCCACTGTGTTTAAACATCTAACATTGTATAGTTCTTCTGATCCAAGGGACAGATCCATACGCTGTCTTCATTCAGGATTTACAAACCCAAATGTCCTTGTGAGAAGTTTAATTGCGAAGGAAGGTCTAATTTTAGCTTTGTCCAAAGTAAGAGCTCAGATACTTAACCTTCTTTTCAGTGACTGTGTTTTTGTAGATCTACATTCAAGCTGTTACACAGCGAGGTGCTTAGCTCGAAGATGTATACTGAGTTACCTGAGCTATTTCTGTTATTTCAAGGAGTTAGCGACAGTGAGGAAACATTGGTTTATGGTGGCTGTGATCTTATCCTTGCAGACATCCTTGTGCTTCTCTCTGCATATCAAAACAGAAACAAAGCCTTCTTTTGCAGGAGTAAAATTTGTTAGGGAGCGAAGGGGGTGTTTTAACTGCTCACTGATTCTTGTCTTTTTTCATGCTTTTTAAAGGGTTCCCATCGCCTTAGCATCAAAATGCCACATAGTATTTCCTCTAAAGCTTTTCTGTTTGTGTACATAGGAAAGCATCTTCCTTAGTGATGAGAGCTTTTAAATGGAGCCAGTGTAGCGCCCTGGTCACTCTCTTTAAGAGTCAACTTGGAGATTATGCAGTTTACTCAGTAAATTCTAGAAGAAGCAATACTTTCATAGTGTTGGTTTGGAGAAAGAGGACAACAGCATTGCTGAATGAGTAGAGCAGCTGTAAGTCACATAAGGGGTAATTATTTTTTGCAAGTGTGGAAAGGAGTTTTATTCTGCATGTCTGCTGTGTAGCTACAAAATATTGCTGTCAATGCCAAAAAGGATAAACACCTGCTAAAAGAACTGTGGAGAGGATTATCTCTTTTCTTACACATATGCTTATGAAATACGTACTACAGATTGGACCATCTCCTTTTTTTTCTCTCTTTCTCTCAGCATTTTTCTAGCCATTGAATCAATTGTTCTCTTCCAGACCTGTGAAGAATACATTTGCTATGTAGAGAGGCCGAGTATCAACAGATGACATGCTTCAGTTACTTTGTGCAGCCTGCTAGGACCGAACACTTGTTTGTTCTTTAACCAGTCTGGTTTTGAGTTCTCTTGCATAGTATTTTTCTGGGATATGGAGCTGCTACTCTTTCCTGCTTCTAGGCCTCCTCACCAGTCTGGAAAGAGCTATGCACTGATTTCACTTCACCTGTGCAGCTGTAATAACACTCTGCCAGCAATGCTAATGCTCCCTCACCAGTTTTTAAGCATTCTGCCAAGTAGAGAGAATTAATAACAAGATCTGAATCATCTCTACAGTAACCCCAGTGCCCTTGTGTCCTATTCCTCCAGTATTATGTCATTTTTCAGCTCCTGTCCAGGATAATACAAAGGCTCTCTTGTACCCCCAGAGCTGAGAAGCATGTCAGGGCAGGTTGCACCATTTATTCAGGCTACCCTTTTGCCTTTGTGGGTCTAAACATTTAGAAACCTTTAGGTCAGATTTCACAGTCTGTGTCATGCTGCTCAGCCAGTACAAAGTGGATAGACTCCAGCCAAAGCTGGTGAGGGGCCACAGCCTTCCCCTCCATGTCCGTGAAGGCAGCTGAGAAAGGGCAGTGTGGTTCATGTCCTTGTGATCCCTCTGCACTGTTGCATGTGAGGCAGCCCAGCCCTAGATCCCCACCACTCTGGGAAAGGAGCCCTGGGCTGAGTTGAGCCCTGTGGCTGCATGTGTACATCACTGACATTGCCTCACCTGAGGGTATCCACATTTAGAGTGGAGATTTGACTTTCAGATTGGAAAACAGAAGAGTTAAAATAATTGAAGGGTTTGAGTGCAGGTTAAAGCAATAGGGAGAAACTACTAAACCTGAATCATAGCTGATAATGTCTGTAATATGCATGCCTACTATAACTTCAGCAGCTGCTTCCCACTGTGATGTGGGCTTAACTTGGTTCTCTTCCTTACATTTTGCTTCATTCTTTTTACTCCATTTGCAAGCAGATTCAAAGATAGTAAAGCATCTAAATGAACGGTCAAAAATGAATAGTGGAAGATGCTTGGCCCCTAGTTTCCAGAGATCTCTGCCAGCTGCATGATGGTGTGCAAAGCAGGGACAGTGTGCACTTGCAGCTCAGAAGGCCAGTCATATGTTGGGCTGCATCCAAAGGAGTGTCGCCACCAGCTCAGGGGAGGTGAAGCACATCACCTATGAGGAAAACCTGAGAGAGTTGGCATTGTTCAGCCTGGAGAAGACTCTGAGGAGACGTTATTGCAGCCTTTCAGTTCTAAAAAGGGCCTATAAGAAAGATAAGAAGAGACATTTTTAGCAGAGCCTGTTGCAATAGGAAGAGGGGTTATGGTTTTAAACTAAAAGAGGGAGGTTCAAGCTGGATATGAGGAAGAAATTTTGTACATTGAGGGTGGTAAAACGCTGTCACAGGTTGCCCAGAGAGGTGGTGGATGTGCTATCCCCTTCAGAGCCAGGCTGGATGTGGTTCTGGGCAACCTGATCAGTTGAAGATGTCCTTGCTCATTGCAGGGAGGTTGGACCAGGTGACCTTTAGGGGACTCCTACACCCCAAACTATTCTATGAATCTATGAATACATCTTGCTTCAGCCAGCTGTGGTGCCCATTTCTTCTCCTAGCACCTTTCATTACTATTGCAGCTACTGAGGGCTTACTTTAGCTGGGTGTCATGCTTTCCTTCCCTGGTGCTCTGGGGATTGGCTGTACAGCCACAGACATAACCTAGCATACTCTGAGCTTCTCCTCTCCCTTTTCTCCTGTAACTCTTCTACCACATGTTAATCATAAACTTTACTTCATATTTGGATGGCATCCTTGATTATTTCCAGCTTTATGTGGTACATTTGGCTTTCCCCCAGGCATGAAGCGTTTGAGGCAGCGTTTCTGCAGCTCTTTCTAATTCATCAGCCTACATATTCTGCCTACTGGTCGTAAAGAAAAATGGCACTTAACTGCTTCCAAGGACATCCCTAAATACCTGTGTAGAGATTCTGACACAGTACTGTTAGTGTGTTAAAAGGCAAACCTTTTTATAGAAATGTAAATGTGCTTAATACTTTGCCATCCACCCATCAGTGGCCGTGCATTGGCCTTGAGTGTAAGAGTTGCACATATATATACACCACATCACAATCTCTTACCACATTGTATACCCACTGCTTTTATTAATAAAGGGTTATTCCACAGTGTCTGTGATGGTTACAGGGTGGTAGGTGGTAACGAACTGACCTCAAGTACTGCTTACAACCTTGATAGGAAGTGTGAGAGAAAGAAGATACCTTTTTAGATGAGGTACCTTGTGCCTTCTTTGTCCTGGGCAAAAAAGGTTACCTGTTGAGAGACTCTTTTTTCTTTTCCTGGACCCTTTTCTATCTATTTCACTGTTAATACTTTAATACAACAAATTTATGTCTGGAAGAGCTACCTGCTACAAGCCACTAAACTCCTTTTGGTTGTCTTCTCCGTTAGTAGTAAAGGGGCAGCTTCTGAAGGCCTAAAAGTTGTCTGGCTTGTAAAGAAAATATCCAGTCTCTGGTAGAGACTGGAATTATAAAATTTGACCTGCTTAACAGAAATCCTATTAGATGGATTTACATATGTCTCCCTGAGATCAGACTGTCCAATATGAAGAACAGAAGAACAGGGAAAGTTTAAATTGGACATAAGGAAGAAGTTCTTTATTGCAAGGGTGGTGATGCACTGGCACAGGTTGCCCAGAGAAGTGGTAAATGCTTCATCCCTGGCAGTGTTCAGGGCCAGGTTGGACAGAGCCTTGGGCAGCATGGTTTAGTGTGAGGTGTCCCTGCCCATGGCAGGGAGGTTGGAACTAGATGATCTTAAGGTCGTCTCCAACCCTAACTATTCTATGGTTCTATGATTCTATGAAGAATATTCAATGCAATGTCAGTTATATTTTCCAGGTTACTTTTCCTTGCTTCTTTCAGAATCTAGTGCTAAAAACAATGCAAGATATAATGTATCTGTTTCATACAGAACTTATAGTTTGGAATATCATTGTGCCCAGCCACTAAATCTGTTACATTGTTCCAGTATTGCTGTAAACAAGAAAAAAACCAAATTTTACTCTTTTTGTTTTTGCCACAACTAGTTACATGGCATGGCAAGATGGCCCTTCTCGAAGGTTATTCTGAGCTCTGACAAGTTGGTCTCATTTTAATTGCTGTAGTAAAAACCTAGGAGACCCTTTTTTCTTGACTTCATACCACTTCATCTCACCCCATGCTGCAAAGACATGTGACTTTGTTGCAAAGCTAGCAGTACTGGGTGTTTGTTGTTTTATTTTTTCCCTTGAGTCCCTTTCTTAAAGAGTCAGGTGCTTTTGTGAAGCTCTCAGCACTCCTTTCTGTCTAAAAAGAAAACATGAAAAAACGTAATTTCTGTCCCCCTTGGCTGTAGAAAAGAGTTTGTGACTCCAAGCACTGCAGTGACTCAGAAACTATGGGACAAAACAAAGCTCCAAATATATGTTGTTATCTTTAAATCCTTGCTTATATTAGTCTTGTAATTTTGTTTTGTTTCAAGCAATGTTTTTGAAATTTTACTTGCTAAGCCAAAATTTTGTCAGCAAAGGTCCAACAAAAAAAAAAAAAGACAAATCCTCAGAACCAAAACCCTGCAAAAGGTCCTGAAATCCACAACTGCTAGTGGTTTGATTCGTTGAGATCATCCCCTGCTGTCTTGTTCTCTCAACTCCTTACCTTTCAGATAAGAACATACCTGTAAATGGGAGGCATGTTTGCTAGAATCCTGGTACCTCCTTTGCATAGCTGTCAAAATTTCCATGACCTGGGCAGAAGAAGCAAATGCCCATGCCAGCCTGTCATAGCCAGTGAATTTGTTTGCTTCATTCCCAGGAAGAGGCACTCAGAGAGTCACCCTTGGCAAAACTTGGCAAGATGTTTTCTTCAGAAAGTGTTGGGGATGGTATTTCTGGGCCCTGAGCAAAGACCTTTTTTACATCAGCATCTGACAATCTAAGCACAAGGAGAGAACATTACTCTCCTGGCCATATTGAGCTCTTACTGATTATGAGCAATATTCATACAGCATGTATTGCAAAGCAGAATAGCTTCCTTTCTAGGTAATAAAGTAAGGATTTCAATTCAGAATTGTCATTTCCTATGCTGTTTTTATGAGATGCTTATGGGGAGTCTTTGACAGAGAAGCTATATATGTATTTTAAAAATCTATAGTAATAAATATATGCTGGCCGTAGCAATAAACTTTCTCCATCCTTTAGCTTTAAAAGATGGTTACAAATAACTCTTAGTAAGAGGACTAGATTCCCAGCTGTCATCAAAAGCTACACAAGAGTCATTTATGCATTTATCCTCTGAAGGCTGGTTCCCAAGGCTCCTTTCTGACAAGACTACTGTGCCAGGTGCTTGTAGCTTTTGCTAACCCCAGGCCAGGGTATTCCCATTGTAGGAAGGCTGGTTTCACAGACTTAGGATAGAGCCAGGGACTCTTTTACTTATCATTTAAAAAGTATGTGTGTACATGTGTGTGCATGTGTTTTAAACTTTAGTTTACTCCGTGTCTGTAGACAAAAGTACGCCTTGGTATTTCACCTCAGCTTAGTTTGACTTGGCTAACTGAAGCTGAGAACATACCATTTTTCCATCTGATACTTCCTATATGTTTTAGTTTCTATAGTCTTGAACAATAATTATATCTATTAGAATGAGTGCAAATGGAAGGTGAAATACTGTTGGTCTGAATTTAAACACTTTACACCAGTTTTACATTTAGTTGTCCTAAATGATCATGAAAACACAAGGCCTTACATACCAATTCTTCATTCTTCAGCCCACTGAGATCTGCAGCACATTTGACAAGAAGTAACAGGCTCAACCTGTGCCAGGGGAGGTTCAGGTTGTATATTAGAAAAGATTTCTTCACAGAGAGGGTGCTCAGGCTTTGCAACAGGCTGCCCAGGGCAGTGGTGGAATCACCATCCCTGGAAGTATTCAAAAACCATATAGATGAGGCCCTCAGTGATATGGTTTAGTGGTGGTCTTGACAGTCCTGGGGTAGTGGTTAGACTTGATGATCTTAAAGGTCTTTTCCAACCTAGCTGATTCTGTGATTCTGTGACAAGTGGGTATTGACTTGGTGTTGGTACACTATAGTGTTGGTCAATGTTACCCCTTAAAATGCTAAAATCTTAATCTATCTAAACAGAAGTGGATGTCTTTCTATTACCTCTTCTTTCTCCGTATGGGTCCTTATATTATAAATAACAATATATTAATTTAGCTTGGATTTACTTTGCATCATACATATACTTGAATTTTCAAATAGGGTATTTGAAAAGAAAATAATGTATTAAAGATCTCTGGTGGGACCTAATGTATTTATAAAAATAGAAAAATGCAAGTGCAAACACATAAATTTTTATGATGATTTTTCTTATTCCTATAATGTAGCATAATCTTTCTGTCATAGGATTAGGTTTGGTCTGCCTCTGATGTGTGTGACAGAAAATTTGGAGCAGCTCAATCATAATAAAACAGTATGCAATGAGTTAATGTCAGCACTACAAGTGTGAAAGTTTTTTAATGCATTACTAATTTATGTGCGTGTCTTGTCCTTCTGAATTAAAAGAACTATTTGGGGCTGAAAATTAAATCCTAGCTGAATTGTTTTTCAATTAACAAAATAATGGGAACAAAGCTTTAAAACACTTTGTGATTCATAGATCCACTTCATAGAGTGCACAGAGCAGTGGCTGTTCCTTCATCCTAATTCTGCTTTCACTGACAGAGATGAAAATCAGGAACAAGCCAGCAAAGTCAGTGGAGCTACCTGAGGTAAGATGAGAACAAAATGAGGAATTTATATTGTCACAGCTGCAGAGCAAATATATAGCAGTGATGGATTATTTCTTTATGGACTATGACACAGTTGAACGAAGAAAAAATAGTAGTGGCCTATAAGCAATTGATTTTTTTTTTCGATGTTGAATGCAGGTAGAGCTACTGTTTGCCATTGCTCTTATGCAGAGAAATAACTGGAAAAGTACAAAGAACTTGTACTGGATGTGAAGATTTTTTACAAAGGTATTTTCAATTTAGTGGTTGGAATACAGTAGTTTGCCTTTTTTCTAAAGGAAAGTATATATCTCAAGCCTCTGACAAAGTCTGCCTGGTAGAACACAAATAGGAGAAATGTATAAATGTATGCTAGAGACTTCCTGGAATATTCATTATTTGCAGCTGGTAAGCTGTGAGTAAACTCAGACTTATTCAGATTAAGGTACTTTATTGTATGTCAGTTTGAACTATTGCATCTTTCAATGGCTAGTAACATATTTCATTTTTTAGTTAATGATAGGTGACTTCGAGTTAAACAGATCAATCTGGACTAATTTCTAATGGTTCTTTCAAACTGTTGTTAACTCCCCTCAGCTTTACATTTATACAGGTTATCATCATGGTTATATTTGATTAATAGTGAACATTGCAGCTTACTATCTGGTGCTAGTAGCATGTAATACTGCATTTAATTTATCTTTTCCTTACTGTTCCTTCTCCTCTGCTAATTATCTAACACTTGGCTTTGATCCTTATAAAAAAAATAAAATATTCCACTGTATTTCTCTTCTAAAGGATCAGATAATACAAAATACAAACTGACACTTCTAACTGCTTAGAATGCAGAGGGCAGAAGTTTCATGCCAAAAGGACTTCAATAAATTTAGTGAAAGGAAAGCAGAAGAAAGATGTGAACCTATTTTTTTTTTTTTTTTTAGGAAGATTAAAAAAGAGAACTACTAACAAGATGATGAATTTAAGAATCAAAAACTCCTAAATAAAATTACTTAGAACACTACTTTGAAGTATCCAAAGAAATATTTCAAGGAGCAGAGTCCTAGGCTCTGAAAATGCCTAGCGGGATGAATCCGGACTTTTGCAAGTGTAAAATGTAACTGTAGGAATATCAAAGTTTCAGTAAGGGATAAGGAAAATACCAAGCAAATCACCAGAGATAGATGGCTTTAGATTTTATTTAATGCCTTCGAAATGATTCAGAGGAAATATCGAAGCTATCTGAAAAAGAGAATAAATAAAACCATTATTACAAGACGTATTCTCTTTCTTCATGTGAGTGCATATGAGCAAAAGTACAGTGGATCTATGCACCTATAGATATTAACAATTGAAATGGCCATGGAAAGGTGGTTATTTCAACACATATGAAGAATTCTCTATACAGGTTTGAAATTGTACCATGAAAATGACACATACAGGATCTTGCTGAAGGCAAAAATACAGCATACTTCAGTTATCATTTGGAGATTTTTATGAGTAACTGTATCTTGAGTTATACTATTAAAGTAAAAGAATTATGACATGGAAGACAGTCATGTCAGATTTAAGTCATTATCTAGACATTAGCAAATATAAAACTGGCAGACAGTGTAATACATAGCAACTGATTTTAGGCCATTTTGTGAAGCAGCTGGTGTTGCATATGGTAACAGGTAGGATCATGGAGGGACTGAACTTTGGTTTGTTCAGTGTCAAATACTGTATGCTGTAAAGTAAAAATAATGGAAATGAGTCTCAAAATGGTACAAAACCTGTCTCTCAAAATTCTCTGGCCAAAATTCTCTGGCCAAAAATTTCTCTTGGATAATTTGTGCAATTGTATTCAATGTGGTAGGACTGTAGTAATTTATCCCAGGTGGTAGTAGGCCTTAAAGCTTTAAGGTAAGCGGAAAAAAAATCAGAGATTTCATCAAAACAAACACTGAGAAGTAATCAGTCTTTAACTCCTGAATGAAAAACTACCATAAAGCTAATAAATTGTTTTTAAAATTAACGACAACATAAAGTGAAAATCTTGTTTCCGAGGGGAAGCAACATTTCATTCTAATTCTCAAGTTGAATCGCATGAAGTCCTCACAGGGAGCAGCTCCTGTGGTTCCTGCTGTTAGCTTGTAAAACTCACCTTCAGGTGATTCCATTGAGCTAGTACATCTGGCTAATGTTTCTGTGGAAAATTCGAAAACTCAAATGCTTCAAGCTAAATATTAAGCTACTTTTAGTACAGCCAAAATTCTCGGGTTTGGAAGCAATGAAATTATAAATATAAATGGTGGAAGCGTAGAAAGAAAGATGCAGGCATTTTTGTGTAATTTGTTATTATGTTGCCTAAGTAGTACTGGTGAAAGAGACTTGGTTATCTTGTGCTGTGACAAACTAAGTTGCTGCAGCCTCTTTTATGATAGAGTGAAATACTTATCCAAATATGTAGGAAAAAATGTAATATCCATATCATAGAAAATATTGTTGCAGTTTCTCACATGATCAGTCTTTGGATGGCCAGCACCCACCAAAACCAGAGAAAGACAGGAATAAAAGTTCTGTGAATACTGTAACAAGTAGTTTAACTGTCTAACTTAAACATAAAACAAGGAGACAAATGCCTCCGCTTTCTGGTCAGTCAGAAATGCTGTACTTCAAATGTAATAAGATGTATATATATATAAGAGGCAAATGAACCTAAAAATCTAAAATCCCTTTCATTTCAGTTTTAAAAAAATATTTTTTTGTAGAGCTTTGATGCCTTTATTAGGTCTTACGTATCTGCATTATTTAGCAAAGATTATTTGTGCTGTATTCTTAGCATTTATGTAAAAGACTAATATTTGTGATAAAATGGCATTAGCTGATTACCAAACTGCTTTGAGAGATTGTCTCATTTAGAAAAAACCTACTTAAAGGTATTTCACTTGAAAATTTTTAAGGCATTCCAGAAGTATTGCCATGTGGTATATCCACACATGGTAGATTGGTCATTTTCTTACCTATTCCTAAGATGAGAAGAAAATCATTTTCAGTTCAAAAGTCTTCACAACATGTAGTAACTCTTATCTACTGTGTTCACACATATTCCCAGTGCACATATGGTGGAATATAAAGTTATGAGCCATAGGTTTGAAAATGTTCTCATGTTTTATTGTCCTTCAATTTTTAATGCCAATTTGAGTAAAAGATATATTACATACATTAAAAAAAGTGAGGAAAGAAAACAAATAACACCACAAGCAACCAACAAACACAAGTGATGCACAGTAAGCACAATTGCTCACCACCCACTGACTGATACCTAGCCCAACCCAAGCAGCAATCAGCCCTTTCCTGGTAACTCCCCCCAGTTTTTATCCTGGGCATGACAAGCAGTATGCAGTATGGAATACCCCTTTGGCTAGTTCAGGTCAGGTGTCCTGTCTTTGCTTCCTCATGGCTCTTTGTGCCCCTCTTCACTGGCAGAGCGTGAGAGACTGGAGGAGTCCTTGATCAGGGTAAGTACTACTGGGCAACAACTGAAACATCAGTGTGTTATCAGTATTGTTCTCAGTCTAAAGCAGTAACACAGCACTGCACCAGCTACTAGGAAGAAAATTAACTCTATCTCAGCTGAAACCAGGAAGACAAAGTATTTTGGGATGTGCAGTTAAAAAGGAGCTCCCCTGGAAAAAAATAAGATTGTATTTCTGGATTGTCTATTGCCAGTAGATTAATCACAATAATATTAAGTTGCTGATAGTTTTAGGAATAATGGTGTGTATAATAAAAAACATCAAAACAAGTGAACAGAAAATTGGAAAGAAATTACAACCTCAGGAAACAAAATGTTTCCTGCAAACCTGGCTAGAGAATTAAATTACTGCAATAAGAACTAGTATGTGGATTTATATCAGATTCATTGTTTCACGGTAACTACGTCACTATGAGGAATGTAGACTAAGTGATGTGACACAGACTGCAAGCTCAGAGCCTTCACTTCTTTGCTTGGTGTTGACCCATTAATTTATTCACTTAATAAATGTTTTCCACAGTCTAATAATATAGCAAGCACATCATAGCTAGCCAGTTAAATGCAGTAGTCTTGCCTAGCAAAAACATTTAGGGCTCCAAACCGAAGTATGAGATTGGAAATGTGTCTTTTGAACTTCAATGGAAACCTCAGTAAAATAAAATAAATAAAGCAGGCAGCATCTCATTTACTATAGGTAGAGTGTTTAAACCTTATTTTTAAACCTTAGAGAATTTAGTGAAGATCAGTGTTTTGATCTTCCTGATTTCAGTTGATGTGACCAGAATGCAAAGCTTCCAAATTTGTAATGGAACCATTCAGTTACAGAGCAAAATATCTTGTGCAGCAGTCTTGGACATTTAATACTTTTGGTGTATTCAAGCATAGACAATATACTTTATAAATAATATTTAATAAAAAAAGTGAAGGTTTGTTTGGGTTTTTTTCTCCTTTTTATCTTGAGATACTGATATGACTTATCCTGCGATTTTAATAGCTTTTATTTTATAGGATAGCTTTATGGTATTGCTTTGATCCACTTTCAAACTCAGAAACATTTCTAATATGACCCTCTATAATAAAGGACAGGAAAGGCTTTGCTGTAGAAGTTGTACTTCAGGCTATTTCACAGAGAGATATGCTATTGCACCAGTGTGTTTGTCGTGGTTTAAGCCATATATCAGCCATACAGTTTGTTCACTGACTTTCCCCTCTTTCTTCCCTCTGCTCCTGGAGGGATGGCAAGGAGAATCGAAAGAATACAACTCCTACAGGTTGAGATAAGAGCAGTTTAGTAGCTAAGGTATAATACAAACCGCTCCTGCTACCGCCAATAATAATAATGACAAGAGAAATACAAGGAAAGAGAATACAACAGCTCACCACATATACCCAGCCTGATCAAGCCACCAACCCCCCACCTCCTTCCAGGTCTCTGCTCTCCTTTTCTGCCTCCTAGGCACAATGTGCTGTGGTATGGAATACCTCTTTGGTCAGTTTGGGTCAGGTGTCCTGTCCCTGCTTCCTCCCGGCTTCCCCTCCT
>JAOEHY010009785.1:0-26703 GCA_025447955.1 Psilopsiagon aurifrons
TCCCCCCCCTTATATTTTTTAATATTAATATGTGGAATAAAAAAATAAAGAAAAAAAAAAAAACCAAACCAATAAACCTCACCTCCCCCCCCCCCAAAAAAAAAAAAGAAAAAACCAACAAAACCCCACCACCACAAAAACCCCAATCAGGAACTCCATGGGATTCAAGACAAAATGTCCTGACACCTTCTGGGATTGCTAGCACTTTTGCTTTGAAACAACTGATGGAGAGACAACAGTTGCATACTCAGACCCTATTAGGCTGACTGGTCCCACTGTCAGTGGACAGGTAAAGGTACTGCTCATTCATCACATCTTTAATATCTCTTCATACCCATGGTTACCTCCCAGGTCCACCCCAACTCCCAAGCCATTGCATTCATCCCACATTACCTGTGCCATCCCCCACAGTCTGCCACACCATGCCTTAATACCCCCTCAAAATCAGTTCATCTCTCCAGCCGCACCCTGAACCTGCACTTACTGCCTAATACCCCCTTCTCAGTGCCCAGCCTGTCTGTTCCCCAAAGCAACCACCTGCCCACAGCAGCACCCCTCCCCACTCATTTCCAAATAGCAACTATACCCTCTCAACTTGCTGATGCCTCAGTGCACCATCCCAGATGTACATCATAAAATCCCACAAGTTAGCCTCAAAGCATTGCATCCCTCCAATCTACCACCTTCCCCAACCAGTTACCAGGAGCATGCCACCCATCCATTCCACCTCTCAGCCCACCCTAAACCCACTTTATAACCACCACTCACTCCTTACCCAGCCTCCCAGTACCCCTGCAAGTCTCCTTGCAGCCCAACAGACTAGACGCCACCCCTTAGCCTTCCCCTAACAACCTCTTATTTCCAAACCACTCACCCCAAAGTACCTCAGCTCCACACTCCATCATCACCGCACAACCCCTTCTTGCCCCTTTATCCCACAACTTCCCACTCAGCCCTCACCACAGGCTAAAATGCCACAGCTCCACAGCCTCAGCTCCCTCATACTCCCCCAACCCATAACCTCCATCCATCCCCTACGACAGCCTGCAAACACCTGTCCCCACACCGCAACCTCGCACACCCCTCAGAGCTCCACACAACGCCACGGCACCCCAACCCAACCCTCCACCTCGGGGCAACCTGCCGCGCCCCAGCCCCCTTCCACCCCAAACCACCACAACCCAGCGCACCTCGGCCCTAAAACAATCCTCTCTTCCTCCCCCCATCAAGGCCAGCCCCCCAGGCTACCTCTTGAGGTACCGGACGTCCTCGCCCTGCATCGCGACAGACGCAAAAGGCCTCAGCAGGGCGCGGCCCCGCAGCGGTGCTGTTACCACGGTGAACGCGAGCCCCGCCCCACGCGCCCGGAGCGCGCACGCGCAGCCAGCCCCGCGGCCCACGGAGACCTGCGCGCATGCGCACTGCGCTGCCCCTCCGCGGGGTGCCGGCTCTGCCTGGTGACGGCCGCGAGCGGGGGTCGCAGCGCCCCCTGCAGGTGTGGGGGAGCTGCTATTCCTCGGGCCTCGGCCGTGCCGGGGCCGCTCGGTGCCGCCTCAGGGTGTAAGGGATGGGTAACTGCCGCCGGCAGCCGTGCTAGGTGAGCACCCCCTGCCGAGGACCCTCGCAGATCTGGGGTGTAGCTGATCCGCCTGAGAGACAAGGCTCTCCAAGTGTCCAGCCCCGCCGCTACCTCAAGGTTCGCCTGCTCCATGATGGGCAGGTCAGTGGGTATGGCGGCCTGCAGGTCCCACACAGGGCAGGCAGCTGAAGCTGGTACACCAGCAAAGTTAATGGTGCTGAGGAAAGTGGAGGCCCACGTGCGGTATGGCCTCCATGGCTAAAGAGGTCCTTTAGCTCTGAGGGAGTCAAGAAACAGTTACACCCTTACACAAGGATACCACCTCTTTCATACGTGATATTTCAGGACATTGCAAGCAGTAGGGGTTAGGGGACTCCATGTTTCTCACTGTGATATTTAGGGAAGTATTGAAGAAGGGCTCCTGTAGTGTCCTGCCCCATTATGGCAATCTGAGCTGCCACTTTTCCTCAGCACTATTTCATAGTTAAGCCCAGCCTTAAAGCAGCCTTGGTCAGCAAGGTGTTTTGAAACATAGTCTTCCTCTTGGATCAGCAGCACCGTTGCTCGAGGAGACATGGGGAATGATACTGCTGTCGCTCCAGCCTTAGAAAGGTGGCTGGAAATCCAAAATTGTGTTACACTTGAGAGCCAGTACCTAAATCCTTTGCCTCTTTTACCTTGTATCCCAGCCACTCTAAAGAACAACCAAACAGCATCATATCCAAGAGGTGTCAGAAACTATATTGGACTGTAGATGAACTAATAAGAAACTGTAATTTGTATCAGAGTGTCATAGTTCAAGCCCGGACGGCAACCCAGAACCATGCAGCCGCTTGCTCACTCCCCCCCCCTTCCTCCCCTCACTCCCAGAGGGATGGAGAGGAGAACTGAAAGAATGTAACTCCCAGGAGTTGAGATAAGAGCAGTCCAGTAACTAAGGTATAACACAAACCACTGTTGCCACCGCCAACGGAATACCTCTTTGGCTAGTTTGGGTCAGCAGTCCTGTCTCTGCTTCCTCCTGGCTTCCCCTCCTCCCTGGTAGAGCATGAGGCTCAGAAAGTCCTTGGTCAGAGTAAACATTACTGAGCAACAACTAAAAACATCGGTGTTATCAGCGTTGTTCTCAGGCTGAGAGTCAAAAACACAGCACTGCACCAGCTACTAAGAAAGAGAAAAATGACTGCTACTGCTGAACCCAGGACACAGAGCAGCATCCAGTCTGGAACAGAGATTGCTCCAAGCTGTGGAGCAATATCCATGAGGGAGGTAAAGCAGGCCTATCCCAGCTGCCTAAAAGTCTTGCTGTCCATCTAGGTAGAAGCAAACATGTAGAAGTAGAGGCAGCAGTGTCTTTTTGGCTTTGTGAACTCTCTCTGTATTTTCTCAAAAGAGAGGTTTCATTTCTGCCTATATTTGCAAAAATAAAACTCTGTAGAATCAGCAGAGATTTTTATTTCAATAACTGTTTGAGGAACAGGGATAGTTGTTTGGGTTTCAGAAGTAAAGGACAGTAATACTCCATAGGAACTAACAGTAGTTGAATATAAAATGGAGGGCAGAATCCATGTATGTGTTGTTCTCGAATGCTCTTTGCTGTACTACAGCCCCATTACATACAACTGAAATGGCTGTCTACACAGATTCATAGGGGTAATAACAGAAATAAATAACAGGTAACTAAGCTTTTGGTTTTATTGTGACAGAGTAGAAGGAATAAATGCTTAATGTCTACTGATCTTATTAAACACTAAAAAAGAATTATATTTTCATAATTTATAACAGGGCAGCAAAAAATATTTTATCGTGTCCATACTGTGTCCTGCCTCTGGTTTATCAAAAACAGAAAAAAAAAGTACCCTGTGAAATATAAAGTGCTGCCTTAGAGCAATGAATTTACAAAACATTGCTAGAACATAACATTTTTGTTACTGTCCTTATTATTTTTTTTAATTATGGTAATATGTCATCTGTTAATGACTGTCATAAAGAAAAATGTATATACAGTTACCTGTCAGAGCCACAATTCTTCAGTGATTTCAGCAGCTCTTCAGATAAGCATGAGCCAGACATTAATCTCTCAAGTCATGTAACTAAATAGTCTAATATTTCCTGAATACTAAGTACCTGACAGTCTCCATTTATTTCACTGAGATTTTCTTTTTTTAATCTGGCCACATATGACAACAAATGGAGAATAGTTTTAGACACCTATGAAAAAGTAGGTCAAGGATTACGAGATGAGAATGATACACAGGAATGTGAGACCTGAAAAATACGAGGAAAGGAACATTTATTGCAGTTAAATGCGTGATAATGTTTGGGCTAAAGTTGGCTGTTTGTCAAGGCCTGCAAGGACAGCAAAGCCTGTCTCAGCCTGACAGAGGCCAGATGAGAACACCTCAGCTTTGCAGCAACCGAGCCATAAGCAGTGCCAAGATCAGATAATTTTATCAGTGACAACCAGTTGATGCTAGGTTTAGAAAACCCCACGAAAACCCTTGTATTACGCAGTAGATTCTTTGAAAATTAAATTGCAAACCAAATGTTTCCTGAGGTCTGGTTCTACAGCCTTTCCCTGAGCTGTTGATGTTGCTTTGCACAATTTCTTACCTCCTTTATGTTGTACTTCAATGAGGTTCATGGTATTACCATAGGACCCTGGAGATTCTCCTCACCTGCATGTTAGAAGCATACACAAAGAGAATGAAAGAGTGGTATTTGAGGCAGAAGGCTAATCAGGCTGCAAAGAGGAGCTGGAATATGCAGTACCTCTCTGTTTCTCCTTTTTTCTTTTGTATGGGTGGTTTTGTTTTGTTTTCTTAGAGCAGTTGTAAGAAATACTATTCTAGAATCAGGTAGAAGAAAAAACTTTAAGGGAGGGAACTTAAAGAAGGGTGGAAAAGAACATGGGAGTTGCAAAGAAAGGCAGAATAGAGAATGGTAGAGAAAGTTGCATGAAGAGAAGTTGTGTGAGAGAGGAATGAAGCAGGTGGTTAAAAAGAACAAGAGGAAAGAAGTTAACTATATATGATAGAATATGTGTAGGAGAAATGGACAAAAACATTTTTGTGTAATAGGTGAAGAAATTAACAATATTTTTGTTCCTTGTTTGCATTAAAAATGTGAAAACCCTACCCTTTTAATGCAGAAAATTGAGGTGTTTTTTTTTTAATTTTCTTCAAGATGTGGCCAAGTATTCTTAACCTGACAGAATGCTGTCCATGGCATTGAAGCAACACCCACCATACTGTCTCATGGTAACTTTCTAATTTGTCATTTGGCAATTTCTTCCTATTGATTCTTTTAGTATAAATCAAATTAATTATGACTGAAAAGTACTAGAGCTACGCCTGAAGTCAAAAAAGATGCTTCCGTTGACTTCAGTGAGCTTTATATGGGCCCTTGGTGTGTAACCACAAGACTATATGTTGAAAATTATTTCTTCAAAGTTTCATCAAGTCCTACACAAATTTTTTTCATCATCGTGGAAGAAAAAAATATCAAACAGAATAAGCAACATTGCTTTTCTATAGAAGATAGAATTGTTAAAATGTAATAGGTTAATTTCTGTCTCATGCAATTAAGAAAGCAAAGCAATTTTGAGATTTATAATCTCTCCATCTAAGATTGAACCTTACTCTCAGGAAAAAAAGAATGTGGGTGGATTTCAAGGGAAAAATAGTGCATACAGGATATTTCTAGTCCTTTTAAAGATGAACTATGTACAAAACTCCTTAAGGCTTTTTATTAGTTAAAACAAACTACAACATTCTGAAAGGATGGCTCTCAGAGAAATATTTTAAGTGGTTAGACAATGTGCTCAGTGGGGGATGGAGCTGCTGATGTTCAGATGTAGGTATGGAGGTAATAAACCCTGGGCTTAAAGGTTTATATTGGAAGGAAGAAGAGAGATGAGGCAAAGTAAAATCTGATATGCAAAGGGAAAATCTGGTTTAACTCTTCTGGATGAAGTTAATCCTGGGACACAGATCAAGGTGATTCTTGAATGCCTTTTTGAACAGCAGTGACAGGGACATCTGTGCAAGAGAAGGGCATTTTCAATATGACATGTGATTGTGCTGGTAAATAAGGGGTGCTCATGTTATCATTTGACGTGAAACTTCACAAAAATGAAAACAGGATTCTCTATGGAGAGCTTGGTTTGAATTTTTTAATATATCTACTGCACACTGACCTAACTAAATGCATTAATTTGAGGTTTATTTAAAGCAGTAAAGAAAATTAGCTGGAGGGATTTTTGTTTCTGATGTAGAAAGAAAAAAATAGAGATGTGAAAAGAAGCAGATCTCTTCATAGAGAAGCAGAACTTTCTTTCAACTAGACGTTATAGAGCAAAGGGTATATTGTTTTCTCCCTTGTTTTGTTCAAATTAAAATTGCTCACTTCCATGAAAGTGATTTTGTTTGATGGCCTTGTACTCTCATTCACTTGGCTGAGTGAGTATATCCAGCTGGTGGTAAATTGACCTCTGCCATCTTGTGCTTCAGTGCTCCTCCGCAGCTGGAGCGTTACAAACTCTGCGTGTGCAGACCTGTGCACAACTGCAAGGGAGAAATACAGTACCTAAGCTCAGCTGAAGATGTGGCAAAGCAGCCATCTACCTGGACTTTCAGCACCTGACTTGAGACTTTAGGGTTGCTGCTTATGGAAAAAATACCAGTTTACTCATGAACCTAAGCAAGGCTGATCAAAGTAGTGTTGGAAGGTATAAAAAGTACTTTAATGGTGCTACATTAGCTTTTTTTTTTTTTTTTTCCTTAAGGGATCAACCTTTTAAGAGGGAATTTCTCTGTGAGGAGTGCAGAACAGCTATGTTGTGTATTTTCATAGAACCGTCGAATCATTTCAGTTGGAAAAAGCCTTTAAGGTCATCAAGTCTAATTGTTATCCTAGCACTGCGAAGTCCACCACTAAACCATATCCCTAAATGCTGCATGCATATGTTAGTATGTTCTGCATGTGTGCGCTCAGTATGTACGATGCACTATTTCATTTCTGCTTATTTTCCAACAAACAGCCTGAAATGAAGTATCCCTATCCAAAGAGCTGATGGTGTGCTTCCAGTCTGGGTTAATTTTAATTAAGCTAAGGAAAACAGAAAGATTAAATATTAAAGTGTCCATACAAGAGTGAGCAGATGGCCTCTCTCTGCTAATGTCATCTTGTGGGCTGAAGTGACAATGATGGAGATTTTTTGTGCTAAATCCTGGTTCTTCTGAAGTCAATGAGAATTTTACCATTGACCCCAATGGGGACAGAATTTCACCTCTTAATGTTTATTAGATGCAGCAGGCAGAAAGCAGACTCAATGCTATAAAAGCTATGACATTTTATGGTTCAGACTCTGCAACCACTCAAGCACATGCTTAATTTTGCCACAGTAATAAAAGTTAAGTGCCAGCCTAAGTGCTTTCAAGAAGGGGTCTCCTTTACACTTGAACAAGTCTATGTTTGATCATAAATCAGGAATTCCCCCTCTTTTTCATCCCCTCCCTCCAAAAGAAAAGAATCCTGCATGTGATCATCAAATTTTTCTACTTCACTCCAAAACAATGTCCTTTTTCAGGTTTTGTCAAAAAAAAACCCAAGAGAGAGTAAGGAATGGGTACCTCAGCTGAAGTGGTGTCCTCAGACATTTGACTGAAAGAACTCATTTCAAACAGATTCAAAAGGTAAATTTCATTTAAACCACGACAACAACTGATTATAAATACATCAGACAACAGTAATTTCCTTAGGAAAAAAAATATTAAAATTTTGCACAGCACTTTATAGCCAAAATATTTTTCATTAAGTTTTTTAACTGTCCTGGACAACACTAGCCTTGTTCTTCACAGCAGGGCAAATCATGCTCCTTTTGTAGATAGCAGCACTTGTGTATTTGTTTCCACTTAATTTTAACCGAAGCACATAAGAAGTGTAGCAGGGTGGAATCACAAGGAGAGGCATGTAAGCTAGATGGATTCAGACCTGAAATCAAGCGTAAAATTTTAGTGGGATAGCACTTAACCAGTGGAATAATGTACCTTAGGATTTATGTCTGGATGCTTCCCCTTTTTTACCAATCTTTATGTCAGGAGTAGATGCCTTTGTGAAACAGATGCTCCAGCTCAGACAGACTGAGGTTCGAAGCAAATTGTGCTGAAGTGACCTCTTTCAGTCTATGTCCCTGCCCAAGCCAAATAATTTGTACCAATATTATTCCTATCACTAATACCCTCTTCAGTGATGTGCATTATAGTCTTCCTGCGGAATCTATTCCAGGACTGAATTGCTGTTATTCCAAGAAAACCCTTCCTTTCTTCTATCAAAGTTACTCAGTCAGCCATTACTTTTCTTGAAGAGCCATGCTCAAACCTGGTACAGTACTTCAGCTGAAGTCTTTCCAGTGCTGAACGGGTGAGAAGGATGACTTCATATTGTTTATGGAGATTAAGTAGTCCTTACCCTTGGTACTGATAATGCTGGTCTTGATGGAAGGATGGGGAGATGATACACATTATACTGAAGGGCCAACTAGGTGATCATGGAAGTCCCTCTGGTTTTTAAATCTAAGAAAGCAAATGTGGATGATGAGTGTACAGTAAATTCTTTTATGGGTTCAGTTTGTATGCTAATTTGGTTTATTTGCATCATGGTTGATAATAATAGAAGAAGTAGTACATTGGGTCAGGTGGATGGTGAGTTGGTTTTAGACTCATCAAGAACCTGAGCAGATGCTGTACCTCAGTTTGATTCAGTGCACTTGTCCCTTCACTCTACTTGGTCTTCCCAGGACAATCTGTGGCAACATGTCCGGGCTGGAAACTAAAAGTGTATAGAACAGACACAGTTGTAAGAAAAAATGTATTATGTGACAGTCAGCTGGGAGAGGATGACAGGATGCAGGGTGAAGGGTTATCATGGGAGCTGTGGTTGCATTTTCCTTGCAGTTAGGAGGATACCAAGTATGATACCTTTTTTCTGAGGAGCTTTAGAATGCCTCTGAAAGAGCAGATGTGACTTGCCATCAGCCTAATCTCTGGAGCAGTGTGGCTTCCATGTGCTGCCCTAGCTCAGCACAGAAACAAACAGAGGGGTTGCTGACTATGAAACGCAGGGAAGGAATGGGAGGAAAGTGTGTGGGGCACCTTCTGACACAGTCAGAAGAGGAAGGTGATGGTGTACAAAATAAAGTGTATAGTGGGCAACACAGGTGTAAAGGAGCAGCTGTACTTTCCAGAAGTGTGGAAAGCACTGAGGTAAGAAAGGATCAAGGGCTGGTCTGGCTGGCCCGTGGGTAAGAAAACACAAGAGCCCAGGAGTTCAGCTGTGGTAGTTACTGTTTCTCATGAGCTTCTGGGTTACAATACTGGAAGTTTTACATGCTGTTGAGCTGTGTGTTGAAAAAACAATCCTTCAGCTTTGGACTAATTTAGTTACCATCTGTAAGCTGTTTAAGTAATCCCCTTCATTTCACTTTCCTCATTTAATTTTGCTATGTATACCTTTTCTTCGTTACATGTTCTACATATGCATCTGTATGGGCACAGAGTAGCACATAGGTGTGTAACTGGATTTTCCTTAGAACTGGAAAACACAATTGTCACTGATGTGCTTTGTGGGAAGAACAGGATAATGCTAGATTTCTGTAGCCCATCCACAGACTGTAGGCATTTTGCTGTGGGGACCTGTGGTCTGTTCCTCACATGTGTATTTTAGACAGACACAGAAAGCGTGAAATACATTAAAAAAAAGTGATATATCCTACGAAATTTCAACATCGACATTTGTGTAGATATTCAAGTTTTATTTTGTGCCTTCTGTACATAACTCAATTGCTATTGTATTTCCAGTTTCAAAGTTAAGATATTGAAGTTGTCCTTAGTTCACCCAGCCCCAGCTAAATATTCCATCCCATATGGTTCATGATATTTCCTTGGAACCCAGGGGCATATCAGTTGTTGTGTCAAGGCACAGCGAGGTGAGTTAATTAATAGCATTCCAACATATCCTTGGTTTATTAGCTAGTGGTGAAGAATCCCAGAAGAAGAAAAGCACTGTAATTGTGCCAGATCCATCCCGTGTTTCTTATAGTTTTCTTTCTTGAAGTTTTTTCATATATGTTCTATTGTCTCAATGCTAGTGCTCATGGTCTCTGAAATTAAAAGCATTACTCATAAAGGGGATTATGAGATTAAAAATATTGCTCATAAAGAACACATTGATCCTCACTGGGAGGATGATAGGCATAAAAACATCAAATTACTTATGTCACCAAATAAAACTCGTTTAGGAGATAACAGTGCATTTTTTAAGAAATAATGGGGATGTGTTAGATTTACAAACTGCAAGAACTTTCCTTCCCAGTATGCTCATTCTTCATTTTTCATTTTAAAATAAGAAACACCCTTAAACTTAGTCTCATACAAATGTCACTTGCTAGCTTTCTTGCTAATCCAGAGGAAATATTATCCTAGTGGTCCCTGAGGTCCAATGTCTAGGTGTTGGATACATGATAAACTTACTTGAAGCTTTCTTAGTGAGATATAGCCCTCTGGAGACAGCGTGGATTTAATTTTTCAAGCTTTAGTACAACCAAACCCCCTAAAAATAAGATTTAAGTTTCCCTTGTCAGGTTGTTTAAGAGTTTCTTCTTTTATTTTACTCTTTTTTTTCTTCCTTTGCTCCTTGCCCAGACTTCTAATCCACAGTCTCTGGAGGAAACATTTAATCATCTCAAACTTTTCATGTCTTGATTATTTTTTTGTTCCAAAGGACAGCACATACATTTGGCTTTTGAAAGGTTCTAGTCTGAGAGCTCTGATAGAAAGTGTTCACGCAAAGTAAATAGTTTCCAGTCTTGGCAATTTAGTGTCCTACTTTCGGTACAGAGCAAAGGTGGTTTTTTGCAAATTTTGAGCCACTCCACTGTTCTAAGAGCAGTATTTCACAAGAAGTGTGTTGATAATCTGAGCAACCCATGTCCCTGTGTGTTTGTGCTCTCCAGGAGCTGGGCTTAATCTAGTTTTCTTGCCTTTTGGTACTTATCACTTAGTTTTCCAGAAACTGAGCTTAGTGTTCCAAGGCATGCACCGGATTTAACTGCATAATTCCTGGTATTGTGAAACTCCCTACAAATCAGAGACAAATTAAGGATGAAGGCTATAAAAGTAAGCAAAGTCACAGATACACCGTATCTGAAATTCAGGGGTTAGTATACTTGTGATACTTATACTGATACACTAAAAATGTTGCTTACAGATCCTGTCTTCTTCTAGTTTCTCTGGTGTGCAACCCCACACCTCCAATTTCTACCAGACTGTTTGTTCTCAGGAGCTAAAGGTGGAAGAGGCCTTTCGAGGTCACTTGTTAGATCTGTACCCTACAGTCAACTTCTCTTTTTCCTTTCACCTTGTTTTCCTCTGGCTTCCTCAAGAAATTAGTTTTATCTTGCCTTACCTATCCATGCATTCATCAGGTCTCTTCTTCTTCCCTCCAATAACTTTATGACATGTTGGCAAAGTGCAGTCACCACTGAAAGATGTGCTCGGAGTCTGAAAGTTAATTAAGTTTCAAAAGGCTGTGTGCTCTGACTGCCAGGTAGATGAGAGAGACTCATGACAGGGACAGTGCTGAGGGAGAGTTGCGTGCAGCTTACTGGCAGCAGAGAGGGGTCAGGCTCTCTGTGCACAGGCTGTCCAGACAGTGCAGATGAATGGGTTGGCCAAACCGTCCCAGAGCTCCAGACTAGCTGCAGCACAGGCAGTTTCTTCTACCATGTGGGTCTTGCCCACCTCACCAATGTGTTTGCCATCCTAGCCAACAGCAAGGAGAGGTCCACAGAGCTTGAGATCTGAAAGCCTGGATCTTTACATCTCAGCCTCTCTAATATGAGAGGCATATTGCAGAAGGTTAAATGGTCTCTCTAACCCATGGTCTACCCACATCAATTTTTTCTACAGATCTGGTGTTACCTATTGCACCTTCTGCTTCCTCAGATTGGACTGTCTGTTTTTGTCATGATGTTCACACTCCAGAGAAAGGCTGTCCCCTCCTGGTATCACCATTCACATGTCACATCATTAGTGTGTGCCCCTGTATGTTCAGGATGGGGGCCTTCATGTCTGGGCCTTCAAAGAGTTCAAGAAAGTACCTCATCTGGCTGTGCAGTATGTAAGTGCAAAGAACCAGCCAAAGCACATTTCCTAGCTAAAGGGTTTAGACTGGTTATTGCAGCTCTTTGCTGTCAGAGATAACTGGGCAGGGTATTTTTGGTCTGAGCAGATGGGTCAATCGTATGCATTAGGTAGGAAGGACCCAGCTGAGAGGAACTGGAAAAGCATGTTTTTCTGGCAGTGTTGTGTGCAGAAGGAGCTTTGATGGTGTGGGTTGCCATCTTTCTTTTGCCTTGGAATTGAAAGTAAAGCGTTGAGAGACTTTTTACCAAAGCATTTCTGGCAGTTGCATGCCAGAGCTGAAAGACATTAAGACTTATCTCCCACTTGCCCAGTTCTCCCACAGGCTTTTCGGTATTGTTTTTCATGCTGTTTCCTGAGTGTGCAACATCCTCTTCATCCTGGCTCAGCAAACCACTATCCCCTCTGGTCACTCCTTAAAACTCTCCTCTTATGTGCAGTCCACAATGACTGAGACAGCTAGTCTCCAGACCCCCTTCCAATTTGGTTAAAGAGCTGTGCCTGCATTCTTAAACACAGAGCTGTGGGGGGATATGAACTATGCACATGCACATGCACAAGGCTACAGCTAACTTGATCTGCATTTTCCAAAACCTGCAAACCCTGCCACTCAGCCAGAAGGAGATTTTTGTTAGCTTCCACTTAGAAAGTGAGTTTCACCATGTGCTTGAACCAACAGAGGGCAATATACACAAAATTCAATATTGAGAAGAAATGCAATTAAAAGATGACTCTGAGCAGCCCAGCCCTTACTGTATCTGGAGTCACATATCACAGTGAAAGGCGGCATTCCATGCTGGACCTAAAACCTTCTCAGGCTCCATCAATTAAACCACCACATATGGAGTGGAAGAGACTCAGCAAGGAACTCTCACTAGGGTTCAATGGAAACCAGATGTTGTGGGCACAGCTGTCATGCTTCTTATCAAGAACAACAGAGCAGCCCCTTCTGCAGTTTCATCAGGAACCCTGCCCTTCCTTCCCTTCAGCCCCAGCCCTACTGAGAGTCCCTAACTAGAACCAAATAAAATCCTCATGTCCAAAGCATGCAGGAGTACTCCCCAGATATTGCTATTTACATTAGCATACTGTTTATGGATCTCCAGATCAGGGTCTCACTGTGACTGTCGCTGTACTTGAGGCATGATGAGACACTCCTACCTAAGAGTGGCTTCACTCTCTAAAAAATGTAATTTAGTGTTGGCTGCAGAGCTTGAAGTATTAGAGGGAAAGAAATGTATTCCCTCCATCAGGATAAAGCTCTAGCCAATTTCATTTACATGAATTAAAATGTATTTGCCCGTAGGGCTCACATGCTGTGTTTTGTTGCTTCAGATGGAATTCCAGATTGCCAAATTCCAATTGTATAAATGATAACAGATTGCTGGTGTGACTGCACCCGTGAAAGCACAGGGGAATTGTGCAGGATATGCCCTGAAGGACGTCAGTCATCCTGGTGGTGAACTTTGCTTTGGAAATGTGGCTCAAAGCAAGGTTTCTCATGAGAGATCTGAAGTCCTATCTCAAGGTTGGGTCTTTGCCCAAGGACCTGTTCTGCTTTGCATTTCCTTGTGTCCTTTTGCTGCGGAGGGATTTTGCAAGACAGACTAGTCTACTGGTGACAACAACATTATTGTTGTTTGCACTTGTAAATGAGACACTGAAACCAAATTTACCTAAGTTTAGTTACAAATAAACAGATAAAGAAGTGGAAGAGGGAAATAAATAACTCTGCAAACAAAACAAAACCTTTTGTTTGGCCTGACACAAAAAATTTTTTGGGGGTGAGAAAAGGGAAATATTTCAGTTTCTCATCAACCCAAAACACTATTTTTTCTCAATTCCATACTCAACTCAAAACCAAATTATTTCCACAGTAATACTTCTGAAGACTGCTGACTCTAATTAGACCCATGTGCAGAGTTAGGTGGGTGAGGAGTGTAATTAAGAGTACTGGACTTCAACAAGTCAGACAATTAGTGCATCCATTGTCATATTACTATTTCCCAGCTTGACACCCAGACACTGGTGTACACTGCTGCTCTGAATAAGCCACTGAAGCTGCAGTCAGAACAATACAGGCAGTTGCTTTTCTGGCTGCAGCAAAGTCCGTTGTAAAGATTACCACCTGCCATCCAACCTGCAGCTTTTTCTTCACTGCCCTCACAACTGCATATGTGCTCTCAGCCTGTGCCTCTTCTATTAATATGACCTGTGGTTTTCAGGAACTTTTAAAAACTTGTTGTCAAAGGTAAAAGTTTCTTGCTTTAACCAGATGTATTCCTGACAGCATATGCCAGGCGTGAGTGTGAGGGAGAAGAATGAATATAGAAGCCTTTTTAAGATGGACATCTTACAGCAGTCCTGATGGATTGTCCTTGTAGCATTTAGATTACATACCAGGTGTTTTCTAAGCAGAACGCAGTAATTTAGAGGCAAAATTGACCCTTTGTGACCTGCTTGATATGTAGAGCTAGTGCACATGTTTTTTTTCTCTTTGCAGCTGATGTGTTTCAGAAGTAGCGAGTGCAGCTCAGATCTGCAGAGGTAGTTACCTACTAATATTAAAGTAATCCAAACTTATCTTTAAATACCCATATGTTCCAACAAACAGATCTACCTTGGATCTTGCAGTGACTCATCATAAGCCGTCTGATACCTTATTTTAAACCTGCTACTCTCAGGTGAAGATCAGCTGCAGATAAGAAGCTGCAGATAAGAACAAGAAGCCACTCAGACTGATCCTTCATTTTATCTGTGCTAAATGTGATGTCCTAGAACTGATTTCAAGGGGAAGAATATGAACTATTTGTTTACCCATATAAATACAAACACATTCTTACTTTAGACCAGATGCTTTTTGAGGCAATGACTGTGTCTACTGTAATTATAGTGTAGGGCTTCAGTCTACCCAAATGTACAAGTTCTCCAGTGTCCCTACTGCCAACAAAAAAGATGGCTAGCTGGCTTCAATTGCAGAAAGAGTAAGATGGCTGTTTGAGAAAGGAAACGAAAGTTGAGAAGTTCATTTACTCACATTTCAGCAGTGATCCTGCAAGTACTATGGATGCCATTTTGCCCATACTAAAGCCCCATACTTCTTTTTAATGAAGATCTAGGGAATGTAATAGTGCTTGAATTGTTTGCAGCTTCTGGATAGACCAGTACTGCTCCTGTTCAGAATACGGGGTTAGGAGACAATGTGAAATAGTTGTGAGTCATTCTTAGCAGAAGACATTAAGATGCTGCTGTCAACAAATAGGCAGAAAATATACCATCCACTTTTTGGGAAAAATGAACAATCAAACAAAACCAACTGGTATTTCTGTGGACTTTTCCAGGCACTTTTGGGCACAAATCTATGTTTCTGCCTAACCTTTGGCAGCAATAGGAAGTGCTTTGAAAGTGATTTAAAAGTCTTCAAGCTGTTGTTATTCACCCACTTAGCTGCACTAGTATGTGAGGTCTGAGTGTATATTCACACTAACTTTTAGGTTATAGAGCTATTTGGAAGAGGGACATAGTCTTGATCATGTGTGAATAGAATAAATAGAATTATGATGCCTTCTGTAGGTTTTCACACCCCCTTTTTTTTTTTTTTTTTGTGGGGCAGGTCTACTCTGAGTCAAAACCACCACTAGTTTTTTGGAGAGCCTGATAAACTAATCCTGTAGACTGTTGTTTCTGACACATTTGTGTTGGATGGTTGGGAATGGTACCTTGGAAAGAGAGGTGCGTACATACTCATTCCTGTCCATCCTCATGGGTTTTATGGTCTCTCAGAGGTGGAAAACTCCCTTTGCTGAGTGACACCAGGATGAGATCTGTCATAGACAGAGACATACACAAAATGGCTACACATATCTTTTTTCCTAAGGAAAGTGGGCTAGGAGTATGTTATGAGATCACTATCAGGGCATTAAAATAATAGCGAGTGACTCTGAAATATGCTTGGCTTCCCATGTGTATGTATTCATTGTAATTGGCCAAATTCTCAGAGGATGTAAATTGAGAGAGCTTCACTGGAGTCACAGTAACGTGGGCATTTTTTATGTACTGGAGAGCCCAAATGCGCAATTTCAAAGAGAGTTAAGCTCCACTTTGTGTACAGAAGGCTGGAGAAACAGTGCTCTTTTCTGCTTTTCACATCCTCCCAGTGAATGTGAAAACACAGCCCTTGTGGACCTCATGAGTGTCAAAGCTATGGGGAGCCCTGGAGCTGCGGTCCCAGCACCTTCCACAGTGCTCTCCTAGTGTTTGACTCCAGTAGGACACATCAGGGCTTAGGTTTCATCCTTGGAGTCACTGCTATCTCTAAGCAGGCGTCACTTTGCTATACAATGGGCATTGCCAAAACTACAGCCATGACAAATTAAAACATGGTGAAACGTGGTGTCAAATGCAGAACAGGTGGGCTCTGAGTTCCTAGGGGTATCCTAGGGGTGACAAACTGAGCTTGTGCAATGTCTTTCTAAAGCATTAACTTGCTGTTTTGATACATCTGTTCCTGGTGCACTAACTGGCAGGTGGCTGAAAATAGATAAGTGAAGAGAAAGGGCCAGATTTGTGAGAAAGCCAAAACATACTCCAGGATTGTATATGTGCCCAGATACTGCAAAATTAGTTGGAGAGAGCCTGGTGTTTCTCTGATAAACCGGGAAGAAATTTGAAACCAAGTTATTTCAAGGGATGGCTGACAATGTCTAAGGTTGCATGAACATTGCCCTCTGTTGAAGGAATGGCTCAAACTTTGGCAGTAGAGCTGATCTAACTATTGCCATGATTCCACTCTCCCAACCCATCCTCAACTGCACATTTCTGCCTCCTTTCCTGCACTTCTCTGGCAGTTGTTAAGCTCTGCACTGAACTGATTCACACTGCTGGACAGACAGAAAAAGCCAACTAATGTATCAAGCTGAAGTGGCTCTGCAGAGACCCCAGAAGTGGGGATGCATGAGCAGGGAGAGGTGGAAGTATAGAAATGTGGAGTTTAGTACTTAGATTACTTTTGATTCTCATGGAACCCACTGTAGCACACTTCTCTGACAGGAGACAGGGAGAAGATCTGCATTATTGGTAAGGCCACTGTGTATTGTGACTGTATGGCTCCCTCTTCCACACTGCCATCTCAGGAAGCTGTTCCAGCCCCCTTACTGTAGCACATGAAAAATTCCCTTATGTCAGCTGTGGGCTGGACTGGGTAACTGATCCAACTTGAAAGAAAAATAAGTATATTTTTCTGAATAAGATTTATTCACAGATCTTTTCACCAGCACGTTTGCACAGTCATGTAGATTGGAACCTCTAGGGAAGCAGCGTGCCAGTGCAGTTAGGTGAGAATGAGTAGTACAGGATGGTAGTTGGGGAAACAAGAAAGGCAGTAATACCCAGGAATGTTTTTTTCTCTTGAATGCTTTTAATAAGTAATAGCAAAGTAGAGATACAGAGATTGACTGCTCTAAGGAAGCAAGTCATGTTGGAAAACATGCTTTAATTTATGCATTTGTCAATGCTGCTTAGCCTCATATGTAGCTGAAGTACTAGCGATTTTCTTTGGTGGAGGCTGGGTCATCTTTGTTCTGCTCTCAGAAGCTTAATCAGATGGTTATTGGGAGTTTTAGTACGGCTCAGGACATATGGCAGACCCTTTTTATTGGAAACATCCAAGTTTCTGTTTGTGCATTGCTGCATTATAGTGTGCTTGCACTGCAGACAGCTGGAATAAACAGCTTGTAAAGCAGATACTGTCATGGGCACAATGTGTGGAGGTCAGTGAAGTCAATACAAAGCCTTCATCCCCTTGCTAGGTACCTTTGTAACTCAGGAGGCTTGAACCTGTACCACACTGAGTGCCTGAACTACCAAGGGGCAGAAAAGGTTTTGAAGCAATACCTGTCTCTCCTTGTCCCTTGAGGGCCTGATCCTCCTCAGGGATGGGACATACTTAGGATATACACTCCCCTTCATGTGGTGGTCTGAACTGCCTTCTCTTTGCCAGCCAATATATTTGTCTACATTTGTTAAGGGCAGTTTGCCTTATTTTGTTCTTCTGTATATTCTGATAGCTGAAGCAAAAAACTCTTACCCTTCCCTGGCTTTATCATTCCTGTGTTCCCAGACTGTAATCTCTTTAAACTGGCCTTTGCTGATGAGATAGTCTGTACCATTTAAACAGATTAAATGAACCTGGTGTAGAGAGTAGCATGCCCTGCCCAAGCATGAAGCTGAATTTGTTGCTTTCTCTTTGCTTGCTATAATGCAGTTTATTAGGACACACAGTAGTGTATATGTAGAGGCATGTCCATGTTCTGTCTTCCAGGCTTCCTCTTGAGTGCCCCAGAATGAAAAACAAATAGCGAGGGAGAGACAGAGAAACAAAATCACCCTGTGAGATATGAAAGAGGGAGATGGGAGATCCTGGATAATATCAGAGTTCCTTTGAAGTGAAGGCTGAATAGATTAGGAAAAGTGTAATTGAATTAAAGCCACTTTTTTGGAATAGATATACTTTTACCCCAGCTAAGCAATTTCCTGCTTGAGTTCCTTATCACTATCAGCACCTGCTCGTTTCAGAGGGCGACACTCCAGAGACTACTCTGAGCCAGTGCCAACAGCCGGCATTTCTCACTCCCTTCTCTCCCCCCTCCACCCCCTGCACTGCTCTGGACACACACCCTGATATAGAATGACAGCGCACTGCCACAATTTAAACAACGCTGCCTCTGCCTCTTCAGAAGGACAAGTCCTCCAGAGAGCACCAGCCACAGAAACTGTCTACCCTTGCAAAAAACATTTCATCATGGCATATAAAGCAGCACATTTGGCTTTTAAGTCACGCTGGCACAAGACAGACGAAGAACTCTGTCGGCACAGTATGTCCTTTGTCTTGCATAAAGCAATCCAAAATGACTTCTTTCAGAGTTACCTTTATCTGCTGGAAAAGCTTCCTCTGGGTGAGTAGCTGGTGTAGTAGGAGTGTCTGTGTACATGTGTGACTGTGCTCCAGAAAGGTGTATAATGTTAGATTGTAGAGTACAGGCACATTAATGACAATAAGTAGTAGTTTTGAGAAGCCTGGCTAGAGAGACTACAGTGCTAGCTAAACCATTCGGTAGTCTCTCTCAGCTCTGACTCATTCAGCACCCTGCTATTTTAGCTAAATACTCCACAGATTGTTAGAGAAGGGCAAGGGAAAGACCACAAGAGTGAAATAAAGTTGGGTTTCTAGCTAATGGTTCCTTTTTTTCTGACAATTTAAATAAAACATTTATCAACCTGTTTGGGACTTGGAAGGACAAATGGAAAACTAACAGAGCTGACATGCCTTACTTTCTGTTGCCAGATAACCCCTTTTGTTGTCATTTGGTGTGTCCTTAGCCTTGCCTTTTGCATTGTTTTGGACAAGTGCTTGAAAGGTAATGATTTAATTTTTTTCCAGGTGTTGTTGTAATCTTTATCTCTGCAGCAGGCTGTTTGTTAACTGGGAAGAAAATGCTTCCAAAATGTTTGTTTGTAGCTGAATTTCAGTGAAAGCCTCTGGTCCAGGATGCCAAGACAATTTTTTTTTAGATGTGGAAAATGAATGTTCATTTCTTGGGAAAACGTAGTCCTGAATAAGAAACAAAATTTCCCCAGGACAATATAGCTAAAATGCAGATTTGACTTGAGTCTGTGTTACAGTAGCATGTCACTTTTTAAGCCGAATTGTTCAGACTACACTCAGAACTGTAGGAATTTAAGATGGAAAGGATGTGTCAGTGAAACCTGTTAAACTACTCTTCACAGTGAATTCTGGAGGCCTCCTTGCTATTTGAATGATTCACTTAGGCAAGTGGATTGTTTTACCTGATTGTTTGAAATTACACAGTCCCTAATGAGAACTTTGCTCAAGAAGGTAGAATTCATGAGTTCTGTAAAAAAAAAATATATTTCTGTGTTTTTCTTAGTTTTTGATGTGGTTTTTCAAATGAAGCAATATCTGCAGCTCTTTAAAATGAAACATGGAAGATAAATACTCCTATCCATAGTGGTAGGTAGCTGCGAACAATGGAAAGGAAGGAAAGATGGAAAGGAAGGAAAGTCAGTTTTAGGTTGATGGAAATGTCTGTGAAAATGTTATTCTTTCATTTGTTTTGAAAATAAACACAACATATTAGAAACTGAGCAGGATTTCTTACAGTGCTAACTGTTAGTGTAAGTACTAATAGATCATTTTAAGGCTAGAAGGCACCAGTATGAACATCTAGCTTAGAATTTCATGTAAAAGTTCCTGCGACATGCTTGTAATGTATGGCTGGGTCACAGTATATGTTAAGGCAAAAATACCTTGGTTTAAGGACTGCAAATGACTGAGAATCCATCAGTCCATTATTAAGCTGTTTCCAGGCCTAAGTGCTTTAATTTTGTACAAATATATTCTTTTTTTAGTCTGAATTTTAATTGATTTTCCATTCCCAGCCAATAAACATTGTAAAATGGTCTTACTAAAGTTCCCCTCTGCCAGGCTCTTCATGACCCAAATCTTTACAACTTAGCTAAAGCGCTTCCAAGCTTGTTGCCATCTTATCCAAATTAGTATGAGTCCATGGAAAAGGTACTGTAAATCCAACCTTCATATGAACATACAGCATGTCTGTTACTCCGTGCTTATTGTCATGAAGTAAAAGTGTTCATAAGGACAGGTACTTTGGGGTAGATTGCACGCTGTGAATACATCATGAAAGAAACTTCACAGCATGCTAGGGTATCATGGTCTGGATGGGTGGACAATCAGATGTTTAAAATGTTGTTGGGTGATCAGGCTCAGAAAGCTGTGGTCAAATCTTGAGGTCAGAAAGTACTGCGCGAGTCTGTCCTGGGACCTATCCTGTGTAACATCTTTATCAATAACCCAGAGGAGGTGAAGGACTGCTTGTTTATCCCATTGGCACATTGCGGCCAACTGGCAGCGCTTGTCTACAGGTTCTAGGTCAGGATTACCATCCAGAGGCACCTAAACAGGCTGGAGGAAAGAGACAGTGGGAACCTAGTGAATTTTTAATTCACTGAAATTCAAAGATAAATTCCTAGTCCTGTACCTGAAAAGGAAGAATCTTTGGCAACAAGAACACAAGTAGGGCAGTGGCTGGCCAGGGAACAGCCCTATTTATAGGATTTTGGTAGATAGCAACTGAACATGAACCAGCAGTGTGTCCTGGCAGCAAAGGTAGCTATTAACAAAAGCATAGCTAGTTGATCAAGGGTAATAATGATCCCTTTTCATGCAACAGTCATTAGACCATATGCATGGACAATTGAACTCCCAATGCAGGAAATGACGCAGAGCGAGTTGAATGACTTTCAGGGTGGTTAGAGAACTGGAGCACATGCCCTATGAAAAGACACTAATAGAATGGGGCATGTTAGCCAGAAGAGGCAGTTTCAGGGAGACCAAGTATCAGCCTGCCAATACCTACAAGACCATGAAGAAGACGGAGCTGAGCTCTGTACAGTGGCATGAGGCAAGAGGACAAGACACAGTGTCCATAAATGGAAACAAACAAGTTTCAGCCTTGGTCTAAGGAAAAACTCTTCCCCCATGAGGACAGTCAGGCATTGGAACAGTTGTCCAGGGAGGTTGTTCGATTCTCCATCACTAGAGGTTTTCAAAACCTAGCTGAATAAAGTCCTGATGAACCTCCTCTGACCTCATGTCTGTCCCTGCTTGAAGCATAAATTTGGACTTACAGCCCTCCTTAAATCCCTTCCAACCTAGATTATACTGTGAACCAGTACTTCCTGTGATGTAAAGAACAGAATGTGGCAGGTCTGAACATCTCTGCAGAATGACATTTACCAGTTCAGTTCAGAGTGGAACTGAGCAGAAATGAACTGAACTTCTCAAGCTTCAAGACTACATCTGGATATCTTTGTGTAAACAGCATTAAACCAAAGCAATAGTAAGACTGTGACCTAGTCAGGTAGTTAAGAGCGTGCTTAACCCTGTATGTGAATAAGAACACTGAAATCAAGCCTCACATTGAAACTTGCAGTGCTGTCCAGGGCTGGCAAGGTAGAAAGCTTGCTTCAAGCCCCTCACTGCATTGCTAGGCTCAGTTGTGGAGCACTATTAGGCATGTTTACTTATGTGCTGAGCATATCTGGTATCACAGCCTGTTAAGAGAAACATGTCACTTTTACAGACCAGGGTAACATTTATAAATAAAAGACATGAGTAACTTTAGGCACTGATCCAATAATGTGCTTTAATGTTCATGAATACCCTTAGGCCCAGTGGACTTTAATGGAGCTACTCAGGTGCTGGAAATTATGCATGTGTTTACATGGGCTGTGGGACTTGGTGCCAGTGGGGTGAAATTTATGGTGGAAAACTTAGATGATCAGTCCACAGAGGTAAATATTCCCATGTGTGAGGCACGTGTCTTTAAGTAGTATCTGCTTTGAGGGTTAGCTGATGTTCATTCTCTATAAAATAGAATTTAAGTGGTTCTTGGACCACAGTAGAGAGGTGAATTTTGCCCTGCACCCAGATAACTTTTTCAACTGATGCACAAAGCAGATGTTGCATGTGAAAGGGAATACTCATCAAGACTGGAATTAGTTCAGTATCTTGCAGAAAATAGTTGGAGCCACAAAATAAAGTTCACAAATAAAAACTTCAAACAAATTACTTGCAGTGTTTACTTCTGCCAGGGAAATTTAGCTGAGTAAACCCCACAACCAAGAACTATAAGGCAGTTTACTGCAGGTTGGGATTGCACCCAGCCTCATGTAGTAAGTGATCTGTTTCTCTAGAGTTTTAGACCAGATGCACTAGGAAACAAAATTTTGAACAGATCCATTACAAAACATTAGAGAACATTTTGGACTTTGCAGGGCAAAAGGTCTTAGGTAGATACTCTCTGTCTAGTCCAGGGATTGGTATTTAGCTATAGATCACCACTCTTCACCCTGTGTTGGCAGAGACTTAAAATTCATGTCTCATGACTGTGGAGTGACCTTTAGGGAGCCAGTTCATGTTCTGAGCCTGCTTTTGCAGTGCATTTGTTTTAGCCATCTCCACTTGGGGGACTTGCCAGCAGATCAGTTGAAACCAAGTGTACCGTGAAAAAAGTTTCTTCTTGATCTCCTAAAAACACATTTCCAACTTTAAATCTTACAAGTTACCTGCCTGAACACTGAAAACGGTCTGTGGAAGACAGCTGCCCCCTGCAACATCTGAAAGACTTGCAGTCTCCATCATCCTATTCCGCCTATGCCCTGCTTTACAAAGTTTGCTGAAATCAGACTCTGTATCTGTAACAGACCTCACAAGTATTTCATTTCCTGATGCAAGAGGTGGTCCCACATGGATCATGGAAAGGGAGATGCCTCAGGCCAGACAGGTCCTGTGATGAGAGGGAGGTACAATGGAGCAGAGGTGCAACACTAACTGCACCAAGGACGTGTGCCTCCTCACACTTCTCCTTTAGGGTAGGTTCCTGCAAGCTGGCAAACCTCCCTCTCCCTCTGGTCCTGCTGCTAGAGGCAGCCAGGCACAGCTACAAGGCACATCAGAGTTGAGGTTGACTGGCTCTATCAGGAAAATTGGGTTGTGAACTGGGAGGGTTGGCAGTGTTGCAAATTCATTAGAGGGAGGAGTAACCATGAGGGAGGAAGAGGTGGAAATCATCTCTATAGATCATACACCGCATGAGTGAAACTGTGGGTCTGCAGAAGAAGATGTTGGGTACATTGCTACCCTTTATATTATTTGCATGCCCTCAGGTGGGAGACTGGCATAAGAAGATCTTGGCAAAGATTGATGCATAGAGAAGACCCTTTGGATGCAAGCCCAGAGGTGGTTTTGGATGCCAGCACGTAAGGCAGACCTCTTGGGCCCCAGCAGGCCCAGGAGGAGCTGCAGTCAGCTGGTGTATGCACACAAGCCCCGGCAGGCATTCTGCAACCCTGATACTAATTCTGAGTGAGAAATATGAGAGCACACACTACAGATCTGATATCCTCAGTAGCATATCGTCCCCATGTGTTGCCTCAGGTCAGGCTCATGTTTTCAGTGGAAGGACTCCGACTATTTGTTGTTCATGCTGCCAGCTGCCTGCAGACAGCATGTAAATGTCTGTCCCTTCAATCTAGTAAAACAGGATAAATCACTGTCCCTTGATTGGTCCATTAAACAAGGCTTAGAAATAATCACTGGACTCTTACATGGAAGATACAGCAAATCTAACATACAGCGATTCAGTTCTGTTCACCAGACAGGCTGGCATCTGAAACAGAGAATAAAGAGACACAGAGAAAACAAGATGGTGCCATTCCCAGGGGGGAAGATGGAGATCATTTACTGGAAGAATCACAGCCACTGATGGAGTCTTTTTCTCAGGCTCTGGGAGTCACCCTGGCCAAGTTGTGCTGGGGATTGGCTGCTGCCCCCTTTGTATTAATTTCTCCAATGAAATGGTTTATTCTAAGTATGTGAATATAGCCAGTGGGGTGTGTAAAACTCCCAGGTTTGACCCTTGCTGGGCTCAGTGCTTCTTGTGGTATAAATTTCTTAGGCATAACATAAATGTGTAATGGATTAAAGCTTTAATAGTATCCGTTCAGCAGTTGACTTAAGCAGGTGATGACAAGAGGGGCTGGTAATGCTGCTTTTGTTGGATGAAGGATAGCCAGGCATGCTGCTTATGTGTAACCCAATAGCACTATTCTGTTCTGAGTGGTCCTTGGTGGTAATTATTCCCCATCCTACTTCCTTTGTCCCCCCCTCGTTTGCCTCCAAAATGTCATTCTCCTGCTGAGGATGGGCAGGCACACACTTATCATTCCCTGCTGAGCTTGCTTGCCCTCAATAAATACATTCCAGGTTTATATTCAGGGTCTCTGGCCTAGCTCTCTTCCTCTGTGTGGAGGGCATAACTCTTGTCCCCAGCCATTGTAAGCAAGGCATGGCCTGTTCCCAGCAGCAACCGGCAGTGCTCCTGTGAAAGTTAAAAGGTGCAGTGATAAAGTACTGCTTCCCGGTCCTTCTATGTAGGCAGCCAGTAGGGAGCTCTCCCTTTTTACTGTTATTAACCCAAAAGGTGTTTGCTGCTGGATCATTTCCAGTTCTTTGAGCACAGTGGGAATCTGCAGCAGAGCTGGTCTCACACTGCAAGATGGTGCTTGCAAAGACTTGTTCACAGTATGACTCCATCCCTCCTTATTGCTTAGCTTTTACAAGCAAGCCTGTGATTGTGTTTTTGTTGGAAGGTCTGTCATACACACAGGAAAATGCCTGGACAATTGTATGTGCGCAGGATAGTCAGGGGTGCTGGTTTCCAAGCAAACTGTTTATGTGCTGCCTCAATCCAGACTTTTAAACTGCGAAACTAACTGCTTTTGATATGCTGATGCACATGAAGTGTAGAAAAACCTGGGATGTGGAGGACAGGCATCAGTTTTTTAAAGAGTAATATATAATAATCTTTTACTTAGCCAAGCTGGTAGGTTTTAATAAAACAGCTTCAGAAACGATTGCTGTATATTACCAGCAAAATAGACAACCAATGAAAAGAAACATCCAAGCTCTGTCACACAGGAACTTTCCAGTGTATCCCCCACTGATTATCTTGCTCCTTCATCTGACAGATGAAAATTTAGTCCTGTCTCTTCTGAATGGTCTCCCCATCTCTGTACTCATGTAGGCCTGAGACTGCCATCTGCTCTTTGGTTCAGCTTACTTGCAGTGCCACAGATTGTACAGTATCACTAAAAATAAACCAGAGGTAGTGCCTCATTCATCCACTCTCTTGGTGTACTCCCTGTGCAGCTGTCAATGGCATGAAAGCATATATGGAAATCTGCACCACAACAGTTAGGTTTGTGATGGCGGAAATGATGACCCTGTAGAGCAATAAATGCCATCCACAAATTTTCTGGGAGCAAATCAAGCCCCTTGCTCTCTTAGGCATGCATTTTCACTTCAAACTTGGGATTATTTTTCACTGACATGAAAGATAATGTGATGACAGAAATGATTTCTGAGCCTGGGAGGCACTGAATTTGCCCAAGGAGGACTGTGTCTCTTCAAGGTGTTGCAGGATTAAATCCAACACCTTTCCTTCCACCTTTGCTTTAGAAACAGAGGTTTGGTGGTTTGAAGGTTCAATATAAGTTTATAGATCTTCACCGTTGTATCTCCAGAGCAATAAACTAAACAAGAAATGTCTTTAATTAACAATAATATAGTGATTTATCTGCTTGCAGTGAAACTTTATGCTTTGACAAGTCAAGTTATCAATGGGGAGATGCAGTTCTATGCCAGGGCCAAACACTTCTACCAGGAGGTGCCAGCCACAGAAGAGGGCATGATGGGAGACTACATTGAGCTCTCCAATACAGACATTGAATCTTCCAAGGAGTTTCTCAGGAAGTTTGTTGGGGTGAGTCATTTAATCCCATCTTCTGCAAGAAACAGTAGTGATGTGTCATAAATGACATGCACTATGCCCAATCAGATACATTTTAAATTGTACTCTGTGTCATATTTGATATGCAGTCACAGGTTATAACTGACTGTCAATGGGTCAAGTAATGTGTTCTGCCAGCTCATGCCTCATCAGGAATATATATTTTGCCTGGCCTTATGTCATTATTTACCTGTTTTGTATCCTTTTCTTAAACTCCAAAGCTGCAAAGAGGATTGGGCAAGTTCTTTTATCTGTGTTTGGGTGGGGGATTAATTTGCAAGGCAGGACTGGGACCTTTCATGATAAAATCCTTATTGACTTCAGTGGGAGATTTGTCTGTACGAATTCCTGCAGTCCATTTGGGAAAGTAGCTGAGACTAAATGCCGGGTTTCTGTTGTGCCTATTTATAGATATTTCTGAGAATACTGCAGCAAAACCCAGCCCCCAGTGACGCCCCTCCCCACCCCAATC
>JAOEHY010009785.1:26803-38489 GCA_025447955.1 Psilopsiagon aurifrons
CCAATCATGAGCAGTATATAGAATAATGTAGCCATTAGGAAAATTATTTCTTTTTGTTTAGTGTTTCAGTGTCACCGGGGACCTTTGCAAGGCAATTTCTAAAGTTCTGTAAACATTTTCAAAGGTCTGTTTTGACCTGTGATCTTGAGAGATGCCAAGTGGGATTTTAAAATCACCTACAATAGCAATAGCACTTTGGCACTTAGGTTTCTGAAAGCCCTGTTGATGTCTTTGGGAATCTGTAATTTTTAAAGGTGTGATCGGATGATTTTCTGACTGGTCTTTCCTCTTCCCAGGGGAAAAGCCTACTAAATTAGCTCAACAACTGTATTAGATGCTGAAGAATCCACAAAGCCACAGGAAAACAAATTTCTTAAGTTCTCCCATTTACAAAATGACTAGTTCTGTATAACGCTACCATAACTCTTTCATTTTCTGCTCAAATGTACAAATTTGGGATAGCCAGATGACCTTTTTTTAGTCTCAATGATCCACTATGGAAAAAAAGCTCAATAGCTTAATTAGATGTTATATATAAAAAAGGGCACAGTTTAAATGGATTGAGATGGAAAATGAGTGTGGCTTAACAACAGATAGAAATCCTGTATAGCAGAGAAGAGCAACTGATGACAAAGTTTCCTGTACCTGATAGAGAGAGGCTTTTGGGGCAGTGAGCCAGCAAAACACGAATGAACAGCTACGTTTTTTCATTTACAGTCATTTGTATTAATGCCAAGGCAAAAAAGCTTCAAAACATTTTATAGCCCGACTGTATCAGGCTTTTTACAAACATAAAACACAGAAATACAAAGGAAGTTCAGCAAAGCAGCTGAACCTGATGGTAAAATGGTATTTTTAGAAAAATGGCAACTTTTAAGCCTTGACCCAGCTCAAGGCATATTCCTTAAATATTACTTAAGTCTTGTTTTAAGGACATTTTGTGGAATGAAAGTGGTGCATAAGATTGTACTCAGGGAAGCATTTTACACTTCATAGACATCGTACAGACACCATTTCCTGAATGGAAGGTTTATACCATGCTGTTACACTTTCTCATCTTCAAGACCCAAAAAGGAAAGAAGTACAGTCTGTAGCAGTTTCACATGCCAAAGAGAAGTTGTACCCAATGCATCAGGTGTGATGACAGATAAAGAATACTCTAGAGCAGAGTTCTTGCTCCTATTATTAGCCTGGGGTAGAAAGGATACTCTGAATGGCCAAGATCAAACAAGAAAAAAAAGAAAAACAAAACCCAGACAGGAATCTGCACGTTTTGCTAATTCTGATTTAATATGTTGAAGTCTGTCCTCTGTTGAGATACAGTCAATTGGTTATGTTATTTATGGTTTATTTTGCTTTCTTACTACTGCAATTTGAATCCTACTCAATTAGACACAGATATTTGCTGGCTTTCTCTAGTGGTGACCTTACTGTAAACCTAATTTGAGTTATGTCTTCCCAAGTTTATGACTCTATGAATATTTTTTTTCCAATAAGGTGATCAAGGTAGAAAAAAGCAGTTTGCTTCACCTATAATATATAAACTATACTTTCTTCTTAAAAGAGAAGTTTAACAAAATCAGAAAACAGAAAAATTATTGTCAGATCAACTGAATGTATTTAATTTCATTTGTAGTTGTTTTGCCCTATGAAAAACTTCTCCCTTTTTTTTCAAGAGTTCAAGTCAGTTCCAAAATGAAAAATGATGTTTAGAAATGAAAAGTTGACAAGTTATTTTTTTTTCCTTGAAAGTTGTGAAATAGAATTTTTTTTGACATTTTTTCCCATGTGTTTTGGCTATAACTCTTCTCTAGATTTGAAATACCAATTTTGCAGAGAGTTTTATTCTTCCAAAACTTAATTTTCTGGCAAAATCAGTGCTCCTTTAAAAACAGTTGCCCAGTTCCAGTCAAATTACCCATCTTGAGTTAGTGTGGCTGTTATGGAAATGCCACACAGTGACATTTCCCTTACATGACTGATGTTGCATACCTTCAGGTGTGGAATTTCTTAGCACCACTGTAAATCGAGCTACAGATTTCTTTACCATCAGAGAATTTATCTTGCCTAGGTACATGGAAGGAATTACAGAGAGGACTAAGAACTTCACATGCTCTGATTGTGGGCTTGGAGAGGATTTATATTTTAGCCTGTCTCCTTCCCAGGCAAGTCAAAAAGCGCTGAGTTAAAAGCGCCGCTGTGCTCAAGTTAAGAGGTTTTATGTGTGTGTGGGCAGAACTCAAACCAAGAGCAACATTACTTGAGCTGACAGTGCTGTACAGACAAGCTATAGGCTGTCTTAGGTGCAGTCATACTTGAAGGGTTATCAGCAGATAAATATTATGCAATAAACATTGCATATTTATGGCAATGTATCCATTCCAGTAAAGCCTTGATATCCACGTAGACAGTGTGTTTTCAGAGGTAATCTGTAAAAAAGGAAAAAGAAACAACAAAGAAGCCATTAATTCAGAAACAGTTGTGAGCTATAGGTGTGTGAAATAATAAAGATTATGTTAACTTTATAGCTCGGTTTCTGCCCTCAACCCTTTCTCCCTTTCTGCCCTCAGTTCGCCTGCCTGACTGGTTACTTGCTGAATGAAAAGCTTCTTGAGAGTGATTTTCTTCTGTTTGATCAGGGAGATGGAAGAGATGTTGTTGAAAATCTGACTTTTAAATTTTTTTTAGTAGAAGAAAAACCACTGTGATTTTTGTCAATTTCTTGAACTCTGATTTATTTTTTATCCAGCATATCTACACTGCCCTCCTGCCCTTCCGAGACTTGAAGTAGCGTCAGGAACATATTCCACAGTTCTCTTATCCCTAAGGAAATTTGTGAGTGCCCTATTTAGCATTCCAGAAGAATTTTTGGGTGTGTATGTGTCCTAAATGCTAGTGATTCTGAGTAATGGGAAGCAGGTAATCAGAGGAGCAGTCAATGTTAAGTTTTGAAGCCTATTCTGGCTTAAATTTTCACTTATACTGTTTTTTAAAATAAGGAATCTGATTTTCAACTCAATTAGGCTTTTGGGAAAATGATTGCCTTCCAAAGGAAATGTTAATACCCTGTCAAAGCTCTGAGCACTTCCAAACTGAAAATATATTAGCTGAACATGGACTTATGTCAACATTTTCATTACAAACGGAGCCGTGGTGCTTTACAGAGTTTCTCAACTGGCTGCCTGATGCTCTTGCTCCCTTTCAGCAGAGTGTGGAATCAAGCTTCATCTCCCATGACTGTTCCCTTTCCTCCTCCTCCATGGCAAATGGAGATGTGTTATCAGAGGTCCTTGCTGTGATGCGTCATGGGAGATGAATTCCCTGTTTTGAGTGAGGTACTGTGACTATAGGTTCTCTGAAACACAAATGTCAAAGAAGTTCTATGGCTTTTTGTTGAATTCTGTTAATTGTTTTGGTAAATCATCCAGGTCTTCTCACCAGCTTTCTCAAAGATTTTTACTTAATCACATCAGTGTAGGCCTGTATCTGCCAGCAGACAATATGGAAATCCACTTCATAATGATCCAGACACAGTTCTTTCTCCTTCATGAAATCCTTGTTACAGCTTAGTAACTTACTGGTCATCAGTAAAAACCACATGCTTCCAAGTGCAGCCTATGAATGAAGAATATCTCACATTTTCTGGCTAACTGCAAACACGTAGTCTCCAGAGTCCAGTAGGGTTAAGGGCTTGAGGACTCTTGCACACAACAGGAGATTAATCTTCCTAGGTGTACAAATTGGGACCAGCAGCCCTAGAGATTGGTGAACGCCTTTGAGGTCCTTGTGCTCTTTCTACAGTTACTTCACGTAACCAGATGCTCAGCCAGGCTATTCATAGTCATGTCATTGATGGTACTGTCCTTTGACCTTAATAATCTACTGAATTATCCAGTGAAGCAAGGCCAAAAAATTAGTGAGTAACATGATTTATGCTTGATCATTAGAGAGGAGGTCTCCCAGTAAACAGGAAAAGCAAGACTCTACCTGGGCTTGTTTCCTTTAAGAGCAGTGAAGTTGCAACAGGGACTTTGGCCCATAGCTTTCACTTCAACACTCAGTTCCAGAGGACGGGGAAAGGTGTTTACATTTGCTTTTACTATATTTGTTTAACAGATAACTTTGGCCAGGGGAGCTCCAATCCCACAATCAGTGCATGTACAGACTTACTTAAAATTTCTGGTTTACGGAACAGCAGCAGGCTCTTAAGGGACTTTTTATAGCTAGAATGGAAGCCTTAGGGGTGAAATACAGCTGTCTTTTTACAGTGACTCATTATTTTTTCATAGACATAGCCTTTGTGCCACATTTTTTTCATGCTTGATCTCTGTCCTGAGATTGTATTTATGAAGGAAAAAAAACAGTTATGCAAAATCTACTCAATCATCTTTCTTGTCTCTGTGCTTGAAAAAAAAATTCTGTGTATGCTCCAGTCCAAACTTTTTGAGTTGTCATAACTTAACTGCAACTTCAGCATCTTCATTCAAACACAGCTTGTTTTGAAAACTGCACTCTGGTCACAAGGATGCTGTGAATCTGCAGTGATGTCCATGGGTACCTCCAGAGTTCTTTGCTGCAGAAATTACTTCTTGCATGCAGTATTTGGTATATACTTGCTTTTTTGTTAGGCCTTTATGGGGCTCAAAAAGAGGCTTATCTGGCCATGTAGCTGATTGTGAGGTGTGAATAATTGATAGATAAAATTGCAAGGATTTTACAAATGCCAGTGGATCTTCTGAGAAAACTAGGAGTTTGTGAAAGATTATGTCATTACTTATACCAAGCAAAAACTTACTGTGCAGTAATAAATGTATGGCTGTAGTGGGGAAGTCCCATCAACAGCAGCCTGGGGCACGTAACAGTCTAGTTCAATTCAAACATAGGTACCCAAAGCTGTATTGATACTGTCTCAGGTTCTTATCAGTCTTGCAACAGCTCTGCACAACTAAGGAAACAGGACATGAAGCTTGATGTACTAAAGGCCATAGCAGTTAACATAGTTGCTATGATCTTTCAGGTCGTATTTTTCAGATTTCAACTGATTTTCTTGTATCCCACAGGGGGTGGGGAAAGCTGGTACCAACCGCGCCCTGGACTGTGGCTCTGGAATAGGTCGTATCAGCAAGCATGTCCTGTTACCAGTTTTCAAGAGTGTGGAATTGGTGGATATGATGGAGAATTTTCTGGCTGAGGTCCCAAACTACCTGCAGGGCAAGGAGGACAGAGTAGAGATGTATTATTGCAAAAGCCTCCAGGAATTCACTCCAGCCCCACAAAGATATGATGTCATCTGGATTCAGTGGGTTTCAGGTTAGTTCAGCATGATTTGCACAGCCCAGCATCTGAGAGCTGTGCAGCCTGTGCTAAAGTGTATGTTAAAAGAATGGTGCAGCTGTAAAACGATACTCAGTTCTTTGGGACTGCTTCCTAAAACTCACAGGAGATTCCTGAGAGCTCTCCCCAGCCACATACACACTTTGTACAAATCAAGTTGTTTTTTTTAAGGCCACATGCACACTTTGTACAAATCAAGTTGGGTTTTTTAAGGTCACTTACTGGAGGAATATACATGCTCTTGGCAAGTAGCCTGCATGCTAAGGTACATCTGAGGAATGGGCCTTACCTATGGGTTTTCTTGAACAGGAATGAGCCTTCTTTGTTGCCAGTGCTGCAGACATGGAGTTGGCCTCACCAACAGGGATTTCTTAATCTGATGTCTTGCGGGCATTTCAGGAAAAAACCTGAAAAAAGCCACAGTTGAATTCACCAATATCTGTAAACAAGGTCATGTCTTCTACATGCATTGATGCTTATCAAACAGGTTCACTTAGCTATGTGTCACAGTACCCCTCATATGAGAAGTATCTGCTTCCAAGACAACGCAACCACTCTCATTTTTTTCTAGAAAACCTGCTGCAGGTTTCTGCTTTCTGTCCTTCCAGAAAGAAGGTTTTCTCTTAATCTGTGCACCTAAGTGTCCATGGTGCAGTTTCAGCTGGCAAGAAGTCATTATTCTAAAGTGCAAGAGGAAGCCCGAACAACTCCTTCTCCTCAAAAGCCTGGAGAAAGTTTTTTGCTAGGCAAAAAAAAAAAAAGAAAAAAGTTGAGAGATTAGCACAGGGGGTGGTTTTATTCAAGAACACTTTATTGTCCTCTATACATAGTCTTAAAAAGTAATGAAACTGAGCTTCTTAGAACAGGTCTTCATGGCTGTAGATGCTTCAGAACAGTATCATTTTCCTTTGTATTTTTTCTTTTCTTGAATAACCAATCACTGCAGTAAATGAAGCTCCTGCCTTATATTTTGAGCAAATCAAAGTCAACATGAGCTAAGACTTGTCTGAGACTATGCTGATCAGGTATGTGGCTGCTACCAAAGGAAACATATGCCTTTTCTTTATCATAGATATAGATATGAATCTGCTTCTGCCATCAATTTCAGTGAAATACATAGTGATCTTAAGCATTAAACTTCTACCTCCATCTTGAATTTGGCTATAATACGCCAACAAGCTCAATGCTTTCTGGTGGAGCAAGGGCAGGACTGTCTTGTAGAGAGCAACGCCATGAAGATCCATTTTCTTGAGAAAGTAGGCTAAAAGCTAAGTTAAGAGAATGTTAAGTTCCAAATTAGGTGTACAAGAGCTTCAATGAATACTGCTGATGCAGTCTTGATTTGTCTTATGTATGCATAAGTTTTTGAGCCCAGGCTGTTATTTTATGAAAAAAAATAAGAATGCAGGTTTACATTTCATACAGAAATCACTATTTTCCTTCAGCTTGAAAGGTATCCAGCCTTAGGTTTTGGGGATTTTTTCTTTTCTTTTGGGAGGGATGGTTAAAGAAACCTGACATGCTGTGTCAAAATGTGGTTTTGAAATGACAGCTTCCATTTATGAAAGTTTAAGTCTTCCATCAAGAGAACTAAATATTTTGACTAGAAAATGCAAACAATTACTTTAAAAAAAAAAAAAATCATTCAGTTTCTGGCCACCTGTCCTTATTAATTCATTTTAGCTATTTCACATGTGAGAGTTCTCATTTTGCTTTTCTCAGAGCCCTGCACTACTGTTCTCAACATAACAGAAGTATTGATCTTTGGGCAGGAAGGATAAAAACCACAATCCCAATAACATACTGAAAAATGTATTATTTTTAAGTGCATATGGTATGTGAAATCACAACAGTAGAGGGTAATATAAAGAGTTTATTTGGCCATTTGGAAGGTCTTGCATTCCACATTGGATCTTTGATCAAGAACTCTTTTGGGTACATGATGTTACACAAAGTTATAGAGATGTGTAGCATTAAAATACAGAAGGGATTGTTACGTTATCTAGTTGGACCTACTCTGTATCACAAGTGATTATAGTCGTTCCTTTGCCCTTGTACTGAGCCCAGTAGTTTTGTTCAATTAAAACATGTATTGAGAAATTCAACCACGCTTGATTTGAGGACTTCAAGAAGTGGTAAACACCACTTCTGTTGGTAGTTTCCAATGGGTAATTACTTACACTGTCAAACAGTTGTCACTTATTTCCAATATGAATTTATTTGGTTCCAGCTTCCTACCACTGATTCTTATTATGACTTTAACCACTGGATTAAAGAGCCCTTCAGCACCCAGTATTTTCTCCACTATTCCCCTTGACTTCTGTCCACATCTGGTGCTGCTACTAATGTGGATCCTAAATGCTGATTTGAGCTTGTAATGGTTGATCTCATTGACTTGCCCAAGATTTCATAATTAAATCTGGCAGGACTAGAATTTCTCTTGCAATAAATAGGGTATGGAGACTCAGAACAAGGCATCATTCTGATATGTAAAGTGGGAATTTAAATGGTTAATAGTGATCTATTTTCCATCTTTTCATCTGTAGGATATCTGACAGATAAAGATCTCCTGGAGTTTCTTATCCGGTGCCAGAATGGCTTGAAGGATAACGGTGTTATCATTCTCAAGGACAATGTAGCCAGGGAGGGCTGTATCCTGGATTGTCTGGATAGTAGTGTGATCCGAGACCTGAACATCCTCCACAGCCTCATTGAAATGAGTGGACTCACTATCCTGCGAGAGGAGAGGCAGGAGGGATTCCCTGAGCAGTGTGTCCCTGTCTGGATGCTGGCCATGCAAAAAGGCCCTGGCCATTCCTGATTGTATAGTGAGACTGCAGAGACTGGACTATGGATGAACCACAGGACTGGGAAGGAGAAAAGCATCTACTAGAATCCACCTAACCATGCATTGCTACTACTACAGATCTATAGCAGCAACTCCTGAAGGATCAGGAGAGAATTACAATTGAGCCAGCTTCTCCAGCAAATAGTCTGCTTCTAAATCCTGTCTCTGTCATCATTCTCTCCATTTTTAAAAGTCTTTCTAAGAGCTTCTTGTCAGATCTCTCTTTCATTAAGAAGTCAATACTGGACAAAACTTATACAAAATAATTAGGTCTGAAGTCTCTGTAGTGACTAATGCCTTTTGGAGTGATCTGTATGAGGTGTTGACAAATAAGCCTGATTTTTACTGTGGCATTTTAATCTTCATGGAGTTTAAGAAGGATCTATCAGATCACTGAAGCAAGAAATTCAAATACTTCTGGAAAATCTAACCCAAATTTTGACTGTCATCACTATCTCTAAATTATTTAAACAAAAAACATGAGAAAGTTTTATCCATTTGTTGGCATCAGCTATTCATTTTGGGGGAGTTCTGTTTGGTTCATTTTTTGCATTTCTGTCAGTTTGGACAATAAGACAGCCTGGTTAATTTTCCATTAACCTGAATTATCTTCCATTTTAGTTCCATTTAGGATGTACTTTATTTTCCTGATGTTTCTGCCATAGAACAATAGTGGCTCATAACGGTTTTTACACTCCAGGATAAAACTTAAATGACAAATACATGCATGTTTGCATTGAAATTTTGTGAAAAGATTGCCCCACAAATTACATTCTGGAAAATATTTTTTCAAAATGTTCACAGTAGAAACCACTTGAAAGCTTCTCTGTATTATACATACCGCTGTAAATTTCTTGCTTTCCCACATTCAGAACAAGTCTGGCACCATATGCAGCTAATGGGATTTCATGGGGCGTTACTAGTAAGACTGTAAGAAGAACTAATACAGTATTGTATTAATTAACAACTGTACTAAACTGCAGAGGGTGTTAGTGTAACCCGAACCCATCTATGATTTATATTCAAACAGCAGCTCTAGAAGCCTGAATTTGAAAATACTAACACAAATACTATCTATCTCCTTATGGTTCACAGAAATTACACATTAAGCTTCTCATCCTCCTCATAGAGAGACAGAAAGTGCTGTGGGAGGGCAGAAGTTCATCTTGCAAATAAAATCAGAATTTGAAATTCTGCTTCGTTCTGAGTGAGGACAAGAAGAGAGAATTTTGAAGGAAAACCACACAACCGCAGACTTTTCCATTCAGACAAAATCAAATGTTTATCTTGAATTGGGCTTTTAAAATAATTTGCACTTAAAATGTCATTAAGTGCAGTAAAAAGCAGATTAAATATGGCTTATTCAAAATTCTGAAAATTGAATTATGACATTAGAATGGACTCTTTTGACTCTGACAGAATTTTTATCATGTTTTATTCTTCTGAAATGCTATTTTGGCAAAACTAACCAGACTTTATAATGAGTTGCATTATGTCAAATCTGTATGTTCTGATGGAAAGAGGTTCTATAAAACATCCTCCACATGACTATAGGCACAATAGTCTGTGTTAAATGTTGTCATCTGTGTTAGATTAATTCACGTAGAAGCCTGAAGATAACAAGATCAAGGAGCCTCTCAGCTGGATTTTAGAACACTCTGCCATCCTTTGATAACAAATCTCCAGTTTTGGTTTTAATTGCATAACTCATTTTCTTGAGCAGTATGGTTGCATATGTTGAGAATTTCCAGGTTATGGCAGAGGGCTTCCTGCCATCAAATCTTATCCAGTAATTGTCCTCTTAATGTGGCATCTCTAATTGTAGCATTAGGGAAGACAACCCCGGTGATTTGGTGAATATTCTGGTGTGTCATATAACCATGAAACCTATAGTTCCCATGACATAGATGCTTCTGGAATGTTTTGTCTAATCTTTCAATTTTAATCAACTGGTAATGGATGTAAATTTAGTATATAACATTGATAAAAACCTGAGGTGAACACTTACATTCTGGAATTGTCCCAGAACTAAGTACTTCAAATTCCCTTTAAGCTACTACAATACTTTTATTCTGCTGAGGCTGCTAAAATCTGGTGTTGTCTTTGTGTTCATATGAGTATGTGCAGATATTTGAAGGAATTCCAGTCATTTTGCTTACAGTCAAGAGGAATCAGTCCTATAGTTAGTAACACTGGTTGGCAATAAGAGGAGAATATTTAAAAGGCCTTTACATGGATTACAAATTAATTTGCACTTAATAATTTTTTTTTCAGCCGGAGTCATCTGCCATGGTACAGAATACTTGGGCATTGCTGGATATCATAGTACAATCGTGCCTGTGCCAGGCATGTCTGAATGATGGTGATCACTACAATTGTGAGAGAATAGCATTGCGGAAGTAGGAAGTAAACAATTTTATGCAAATCTAAAACAACTGCCACAACTCACAGGGCAGAATATATCGGATGTTCACTTACACACCAGCGTACGTGCCATTCAGTAAAGAGAGATATGGTTCCAAGATGGATATAGGAATGTAAAGGGGTTTAGGATGAAACGTAGAATATAAATGACTGGTACTGTTATCAGTGAAATACAGTTTTCAAGGCAAAAATGGTCTTCCTGTGTTTTGTACATCTTTCCTATATGAATTTCCAGAATACATATATTTAAGCATATAATGAAAATTGGTTCCCTTAACTATGTGAGAACAGAGACAAATAAAATCTCAATTTACTAGGAAAACACATATTTCATGGTTCCCACATTCCTGGAAATTAATGTTTCATGGCTACGTTGCTTCCACAGTAAAATATTAAAGCTTTTCTGGTGACATAATGAACCTCAAGAGTAAAGACACACAAGCCCTCCAGGGCTTACATGCATGAGATTGCTGCAAACTGAATAATATTTTGTTTCCCATTTTTCCAAGATATATTTTTAATTCAAGAACTCCTAATCAACCAGTGTAGGCCACCCTTAACTGTTGGTGAATTTGGGTAAGGGCCATTCTTGGCTTAAAAGATCAGGGCTTTCTGGACTTTACCATAGTGTCTAATAACAATAATAATGATAATGAATCACAGATTTCAGGCGGAGGATCTTGCTTAGAAATCATGTATGTATCAGTTGATCTTTCGTGTTCAAAGACTGGATAATCAACTCAGTTGCTCTGCCTCAACTTCCAGGTTATTTAAACTACGCACTTAAAGAAGTCTTTAGCTGATCAGGTTGCAGTGGGAGTTTGAAACCCATTTGTTCGGTGCTCATTTAACACATTCCCAATCTCAATGTTAACAGAAATTTAATCCAGGATTGAGTCCCTGGCTGAAGGAAGGTTCACAGAGCATTTAGGGTCCTCCAAGCTCAAGTCCTTGGTCACCACTGACAGGTAATTAGTAAAAAAACTAATTACTCCTTAGGATCATAGAATAGAATAGAATAGAATAGAATAGAATAGAATAGAATAGAATAGAATAGAATAGAATAGAATAGAATAGTTA